>CAUYPK010159174.1:0-14179 GCA_963574355.1 Loris lydekkerianus | reverse complement strand
GGCGCGAGCCCCTTCACGGGCGCGAGGGCCTTCACGGGCTCGAGACTCTTCACGGGCACGAGGACCTTCACAGGCGCGAGCCCCTTCACAGGCGCGAGGATCTTCAAGGGCCTGAGCCCCTTCACCGGCGCGAGGGCCTTCACGGCGCGAGCCCCTTCACGGGCACGAGGGCCTTCATGGGCTGGAGACTCTTCACGGGCACGAGGGCCTTCACAGGCTCGAGCCCCTTCACAGGCGCGAGGGCCTTCACAGACACGCAATCATAGCACAACAAAGCCTAGAACTCCTGGGCTCAAGTGACCCTCCCCCTTAGCCACCCCAGCAACGGGCACTACAGGCACACGCCACCACGTCAGATGCCATTACATCTCTCTGCAGGTACGTTGAGGCAACAGTCATGGTGGCACGACGCCATTTTACGAGAGCCCGTTTCTAAAGTAACCTCATTACTCTGCTCTAGTTTAGATGTACTCCATTACACATCCCAATATAAACCTCTTCTTATTCGAAAACCATGAAAAAAGCAATAAAACCAATCAAACTCCCCAAACATGAAAGAAAACCTTAAATGGACCCTTTAAAAATCCACTGTTGCCCTGAAAGTTCCAAAGTCTCTAAGGTTCACAGTGCACAGTCTATCTGCTCCAAACTGGACCGAACTGTGACTGTACCACCCTCCCACTCCACCCACAGTGCCCGGCATCTGGCCTGGCTGCCAACCCGCCAGCCCAGGGATGCCTACCCGTGACATCCCTAAGCTTTGAGTTCTTCCCAACTCTATTCCTTAAGTTTTAGTTGAAAGAATAGTTCAAAAAAGAGTCAGCCTCATGTGGCTTCAAGATGCTGGAGCTTCACCCACCCACCCAGCCCTCAAGGGGTGCTCACGAAAATTAGGGTCTTGGGGTGACTCTCTCTGACGTGGTTTGGGAGTACCTCATCCACAACATGGTAAAGAGGCTTCCCTCTGCCACCCAGGGCCATTTACCTCAGAGCCCTCACCAGCCTCACCCCAGCCGGAAACCAGTCTCGCCCCAGCCAGGACCACACTCACCCTAGCCAAACCCTCCGCTGCCTCACTCACGGATGTGTGAGGGGCACTGGGATTCTCTGAAGCTCTACCTGGTCCCCCTCAGCCTCTATGGAAGCCCCTATGGAAGCCACCAGACCCTACCTCAAGGAGCCGCTTCTGGTTGACTCCTCACACAACGAATGTCAAGAACCGTTAGCGTCAAGAACCTTTGGGCACGCTCCCAGAATGCAAAGCGGCAGCACTGCGCACTTCCGCTAGACCTTGAAGCGTTGGGGTTCTGAACTTCCGGAATGGGGGTGGGGGTGGAGGGTGGGGAGTGGAATTTCATTCCCCGTAGTACTCAGTAAGCTGAGTCACACAGTTCCACCCAAGGCCCTCTGCCTTCTGTGGACTCAGAAGCACTGGCTGGCCAGTGGTGCCCAAAGGAGCTTCAGGATGCTGGGGCTTCACCCCCCCCCCCCCAGCCCTTGAGGGTTGCTCTGGAAAATTAGAGTCTTGGGGTGACTCTCTCTGATGTGTTTTGGGAGCACCTCACCCACACCAAGGTAAAGAGGCTACCCACCACCTCCAAAGGCCATTTACCTCAGAGCCTTCACCAGCCTCACCCCAGCCAGGACCACACTCACCCTAGCCTAAGCCTCCACTGCCTCATTCATGGATGTGGGGGGGCACTGGGATGCTCTGAAGCTCCACCTGGTTCCCCTCGGCCTCTATGGAAGCCCCTATTGAAGCCACTAGACCCTACCTCAAGGAGCCGCTTCTGGTTGACTCCTCACACAACGAGTGCCAAGAACCATTGGGCACGTGCTCCCAGAATGCAAAGCAGCACTAGGGAGCACTTCCGCTAGACCTTGAGAAATTGGGATTCTGAGCTTCCAGAATAGAGGTGGGGATGGAGGGTTGGGGAATGGAAATTCATTCCCCATAGTTCTCAATTAGCTGAGTCACACAGTTCCACCCCAGGCCCTCTGGTTTCTGTGGACCCAAGAGCACTGGCTGATCAATAGTGCCCAATGGGGCTTCACCTCCCACCCAGCCCTCAAGGGGTGCTCAGGACAATTACGGTCTTGTGGTGATTCTCTCTGAGGGGTTTTGGAAGCACCTCACCCTCATCAAGATAAAGAGGCTGCCCACTGCCACCCAGGGCCATTTACCTCAGAACCCTCACCAGCCTTGCCCCAGCCAGGACCACACTCACCCTAGCCAAACTCTCTGCTGCCTCACTCACGGATGTGTGAGGGGCACTGGCATGCTCTGAAGCTCTATCTGGTCCCCCTCTGCCTCTATGGAAGCCCCTATGGAAGCCACTAGACCCTACCTCAAGGAGCAGCTTCTGGTTGACTCCTCACACAATGAAAATCAAGAACCGTTAGCCAAGAACCGTTGGGCACGTGCTCGCAGGATGCAAAGAGGCAGCACAGAGCACTTCCGCTAGACCTTCAGGCATTGGGGTTCTAAGCTTCCGGAATGGGGGTGGGGGTGGAGGGGTGGGGAGTGGAATTTCATTCCTGGCAGTCCTCAGTTAGCTGAGTCACAGAGTTCCACTCCAGGCCCTCTGCCTTCTATGGACCCAGGATCACTGGCTGAGCAGCATTTGATGGAGCCTAGAATCTGAGAGTCATCTTGACTCCCATCAGGACTCCATTTTGGAACTAAAGAAGCTAGGACCCTCATCTCTATCACAAGAACCATTGTATCTCAGAGGAACCAAAATGTGGTCCTGGTTGAGTATCAAGTCCCACAGAGCAGGGCCATCTGTGGTCCCTGAAGCCCCACAGGGTTGGAGGAGGGCAGCTGCACAGTGATCCCCTTTGACCTGCTGTCTCTTTAAGCATGTCTATCCCAACCAGGAGGCCAGACATTTTTCGTCTTTCCTTATCCACACCCCTCTTCAGCCATTTCCAAAAGAGACACCTACTGAACTTTGCTGGGTTGTCCAATGTTACACAATTTGACTTCTCTAGTCTGTTTCTAAAGATTCACAGGGAAGGTGATTTCACAGCCCCCCTCAGCCACTCATTCTAAAGTCGAACAATCCTCAGTAAGGAACAGATTTAACACTACATGTTGTTTTCTAAAGCCAGCCAATTTTGTGATGTCCCTGAAAATATTTTGTTCTTCTCTTGACAATGGGCTCAATAACAAATAGTACCTGCCTCATAAAGTTGGGAAGATTTAATGGGATGATGCATGCAAAGTGCCTAGCATAGGGCCTGACAAAGGTGACCCTGCTCAGTGGAGCTGTAATTTTCATCAGGAACCACAATAGAAGACTCACCAAAGGCAGGAAGGGCTGCCAGATGTACACTCTGTCTGAACACACAGGGAGGATTTAGGGGATTTCTACCTGAGACTTTAGTAGTTTTGCTTGAAGATACCATCTTACCTCTGCTCTTTCTTCCGGGGGACTGGTCAATATCAAAGACTAGGCGCTTGTTTGCAAAGAAAGAACAGTCATGGGTAACCTTTACAGCAAGCCCAGAAACATCATATTAATAGCCATAGGAATTCTCTGGAAGACAAAAGCCAAGTGAGGAAAGGAAGAGAATTATCTCATTTTCTCACCTCTTGAGACAAAACCGAGCACACTGTACAAAATCAAAATCAAGTCACTCTTTGTTTGTAAGGAGACCCACTCTTTCATTCATCTTAAGTTCAGTTGGACACAATTTTGTGGAGATTTGGTAATATTTCCTTCACATCTGAAATATACTCATCAACGTGTGATTTGATTTTCCATCAAAAGTTCATTTTTTTCCTGATATAATATTATTACATGGTGTTATACCTTAAAGAATTCCAGTCTGTTTTACTTGTGGGAAAATGTAATGATAAATGTATAAAAGGAATTCAAGTCCTGCTATTTTGATTTATTTGGAATTTTTAAAAATCAGTGAATTCCAGAAGGCTATTCCCTTTATGTCTATATACTTTTCAGCTCTATCCATCAGTTTTACAGTGGGTGGCCTCACTGTACAGAGAGTCTTCATAAAACCAGAAATATTAGCCTGGAAAAAAAAAATCTGTTTCTAGATGCTAAGCCTCATTTACATAGCATGGTTATTGCTTCCTGCCAAAAATCTTGGGAACAGTCACCACCACCATTTCTGGATGTTACGAAAGGTCCCATCCCAGTATCTCCTCCTCTAATACCCCTGAACTTATAATGCCTGCTTCTCTCTCCTCGCTCCGCAACAGTTGGAAGGTACACATATCTTTGCTAGAGCTTTTACTAAATGTTTTGATATGACAAACTATGGAAGAGACTCTATTTGGCATTGGAACCCTGGACAAAAAAATGTCTTTCTGAAAGAACATTAACTTAAAAGGGGGAAAAAAGGAGAGGGATGTTAAAATATGTTCCCAGAGAACCTAAATACATGTTTTTTTGTTTTTTTTTTTCTTCCTCTACTCTTAATTCAGCAAGAATAAGTTTAGAACATTGGAAGTGCCTATTTCCTCCAACCTTTCAAGTGTTGATGAACTTCTGAAAGGTCTCCTTTGAAGATGACAGTGTAATGGAGGGAATTACCTGGGAAAAAAAGGGCAAAAAGCTGGGCATGTTGGCTCATGCCTATAATCCTAGCACTCAGGGAGGCTGAGGCAGGTAGATTGCTTGAGCTCAGGAGTTCAAGACCAGCCTGAGCAAGAGCGGGACCCCATCTCTACTAAAAATAGAAAAACTAGCTGGTCACTGTGGCAGGAGCCTGTAGCTCCAGCTGCTTGGGAGGCTGAGGTGAGAGGACAGCTTAGAGCCCAAGAGTTTAAGGTTGCTGTGAGCTATGATCCTACAGCAGTCTACTGGGGGTGATAGTGAAACTCTGTCTCAAAAAAAAAAAAAAAAAATGGGCAAAAATATTTTGTCTCTTTAAAAAAACCTCCCCCACTCTTTTTGGAAACTGAGACCTGAATCCCTTCCTCAGGCTGCCACAGGTCAAGAGGGTCAGGGGAATGTCTTTTGTTTTTTGTGCTACAAAACAGTGGTTTAGCTGAACTGTCAAGATGGAGATGGAAGCCAGAAGGAGCCTGGCTGGCAGAGGCCCCTGGACCTTCCAGGTGGGAAGAGGTAATGGCTTTATCTTCAGCAGAAATGGAATGATTAGAATCATTAACTGTAGTTGAACAAAAATGGGTCCTCCCTTTTAAAAAGCTTTGTGTCCTGTTTGTGTTCAGGGAATTTGGCATTTTGAGATGAATAGTATGACATTTTTCCTTCTTTGCTGGCAAAGTAATAAATTTCTCTTTTCTTCTCCTCAAACAATTTCTTCTTGTTTTTCTGATGCAGCTTCGAAAACAACTGCCAAGCTTTTGGAAACATATTTTGGTGTCCCTGGGAGGGCCCTTTGATGCTCCAGAGGAATAGTACCCTGCAAATAATGGAAGAGGCTGGGAGCAGCCATAGGTCAGAGCTGTGGGTCTTCACTTGAAGGAGAGCCTGAGAGATTTTGACTTTCAAGGTGAGAGATTATGGAACAGTGCCTGCAACTGCTAGGCATGTTTTAGCTCCAGGGAACTCCTGTCTCTATCTCCACAAAGTAGTCTCAGCCCCCCACTACCTGAACTGAGTCAAGGAGAAGGAAATGGATTTGGAAAGGGTCTGGATGCCAGGCCTTTTTGTCGGGTAAGTTCCCCCAGGTGTACCACAAGATCCTTGCTCTCACTCACTTTGGGAGGCTTTGAAACCTCCATTTTGAGGGCACCAGTTTGAGGGAGGGCTCAAAATCGAGCATAAAGTCAGGAACCTGGTTAGGATTGAGCTCATTTGCAGTTCCCAGGAAACGGGGGGACTAGGCCACCATTTGGGAAGGGTTTACCTGCCAGCTCTATAGGGCATTTGGGCACCATCTGAGGTGCCATTTGGGGTGGTATTTGTCCTCTTTGGATTCCCATTTGTTTGGTAAGCAATGGCATTCTGTGTCAAGAATTCTCTGTATTATCTGTGTTATTTGTAAGTTCTGTTGTAATATAAAAAATTTCCATCTTAAAAGTCCCTTGGGAAGAATTTTGGCTGAATGGTCAATGTATAGCTGCAAACCTATGTCTAAGGAGAATGGTTATATTGTAATCTAATATATGTTCTGGAATGTGAGGTGAAGTGGCTGTCAAATGAAAACCTTGAATTATACTGTTTTATAACTTGAATTATTTTGGCAAAGGTCAGGTAAATGGGAAGAGATCCCATACATGTTGGATTACTGGGTAGGAAATATTCATTTCCTTGTTTGGTTTGAGGTTGGACATTTCATGTTTAATGACTTAATATAATCATAAGACCTGGGATGAAGTTAATGGTATACATTGTTTTAGTTAAACACTCAGTTTCCCTGGAAGGTGAGAGAGTCAGTGAGTATGGCCCAATGCCATGCAATGAGGGGGCTCAGGAGGGAGTCCCTGTTGCTCAACTGCCCCCAAGCCCAAGTGAATGACAGGGGAGGGATGTGCACCAGCTCTGGGAGTGGGGAGGGTGGATGTGGTGCCTGCTGTAGTTTGGGCGATTTGAGGCCCCTTAAGAGGTGCACAACCATCCCAGAAAAATGGAGCCAGGCTCCAGGCAACTGCCCACAGTTGGTGCCTCAAGCGGGCCTGGGTAGGGTGCTCCCATACCCACTAACTTATGACAAGGGGGAAAAAAAGCTCAACTTAGCCAGAAAACATGCCCTAAACCAGACGAGAACAATTTATGTTCAGTTGCTGTGGGAATTTTTTGTAAAAAAAAAAAAAATTGGAAAGAATATTGCCTAAAAATTACAAAGCTCCCAGGAAAAAAAGAATGCTTTTTTAAGTCAGGCTCAGATGGTGAAGGACTGGGCTAGCGCTTCCTTGCCTCCACATATCCCATAGGAGTCCTGGGAGACATTGCGAGTGGGGAAAAGATTGGTGCCAAGTCCATGAATGGGGTCCATCCCCTCTCACCACTGCCCATCCCTGACACTAGCCACGCTTGACACTTTCTAAGCCAGGCAGGGAGTGAAAGGCAAGGGCCAGGCAGTAGGGAGGCAGCTATAGGCAGGCAGAAGCTGGCATAGCCAGCCCAGGGGATGGACCGCAGTGCGTAGCCAGAGCGACTGGAGATGTTTTAGGGTGACAGAGGTTCCCTTCCCGGGGCCTGCTGCCAAGCCTCTGCCAGATAAACACAAGGGCCTGTGTAAGTATACATGCCACTGTGGTTTAAAGTTTGGACCTCAACAGGCCTACATATTGTTACATTTAGAAGAAAAAAGCTACCAAAAGTGAGTAAGGCCATTTATGGTGACATAGATAGTGGGACCCTGGGTTAAACTTCCCATACCAATGAGTACAGATTCATGCAGGATCAGTGTTCCACTAATGACATTGTACAAATGACTTTAAATAATATTCAGTTGCATCTGAGTGGCAAGATTCTTGGACTGGGATTGCCTTCAGTTTAGCTGAACTATGTTAAAGACTTCCTTTATTTATTTATTTTTTATTTAATTTAATTTAATTAATTAATTTATTTATTTATTTTTGAGACAGAGTCTCACTCTGTCATCTTGGGCAGAGTGCTGTGGCGTCATAGCTCAAGCAACCTCAAACACCTGAGCTTCAGCAATCCTCTTACCTCGGCTTGAGTGGATGGGGCAACAAGCACTCATCACACCTGGTTAGTTTTTCTATTTTTGGTAGAGACGGTGTCTCGCTCTTGCTCAGGCTGGTCTTGAACTCCTGAGCTCAAACAATCCACCCGCCTCAGCCTCCCAGAGAGCTAAGATTACAAGCCACTGTGTTAAAGACTTTAAAAGAGCTTGCCTGCCCTGTTTGATGAAAGCTTAGCAGAGGACTTGTGAAACCTGCAAGCAGGCAGATTTATGAATATTTACCTGGGGTTTTTAGAAACGGTGTCTGGATCCCAGACTTCAGACTCTTGGCAAAGCACTTGTATGAGGCCCTTCAGGGAGCTGCTTCTGACTGCTCTTGCTTTGTGTTTGTCTCACTTGTAAATAATATGGGAAATAAAAAATGAGCTTTGGAGTACTTATAAATTGTTGTTAAAGACTGTGTTTAATCTGTTACCCTTTTACAAGCCAAATAACAGCTTAGAAGTTTCAAAGGCGAGATCAAAGCTAAAGACTGGGAGTCTGATGTTTGAGATGACACAGCTAAGTGGAGGCAAAATTCTCATGGACTTATTCACCTGAACAAGGCCTTGATTCAGCCACTTGTGAGGCACCTACATGAATGCACATATTATGGACATGATGCCCTCATAGATTTGGGGGGGCTTCATTTGATAGGACACTGATTACAATGAATTGACTGTGTACTTTGCCTTCATGGATTTTGGAAACTTCATTTAAGAGGATCCTGTTTATAACAAACTGTTTATGTGTTTGGGGTGGTCTAAAGACAGAAAGGTGACCCACTGCACAAAGGGCCCAGTATGTGAGCTTTTGAAAATTGGAACAATTTATTTCACTCAGGCGAACTTGTGCTAGTAAATACCGTTTCAAGCTAGATAGATGCTAGCTATGGAGGAGGCACTGGATGGAGAGCACAGCTGGAGTTCCAAGATGGGCTCCTATCAGGAGCTGCTAGCATCAGACAGGACCTTCACTAAGTTCCTGTGCACATCTATCAGCTTAGAACAGGAACAAACTTTAGAGGATGATGGGATGATGGACATCAGTGGTCTTGGGAGAGAGCCAGGGAGATAGAAAATGACATGTTGGTGATGGACACTATGGACAGGCAGCTACAGAGATGTCTTGACAGTTCAAGATATCTACCACATGGCACTGCCCTTCCGGGGATCTTTGTTTTCCACTGACTGCACTTGGATATACTATACAATGTCAGGTGGTCACCCAGGAACTTCTCAAGTGGACCCTGAGTGGGAACCTGATAAGCCTTTTCTCCAAGAAGATGTACATGGATCTAGCAAGTCATCAAAATGTTCATAAGCTCCCCTTCTCCATGCAGAGTGATTGTGGACCCTCTTTTCAATCAGAGGTGATGCATCAAATAAGCAAAGCCCTCCATCTAGAATGGAAATTGTATACATTCTGAAATTGATTCAGGAAAGTGGCATAGGGTATTAGGCTTATCTTCCTTCTAATAAAGGTGGCCTTTGGAAACAGGCTTAAGTTATACTACTAAAAAATAGTTTATGACAGACCCTAGCAACCCTATCTGTTTTAGGGAAAAGGAAAAAAAAATGTTGATATATTTAGATATATTTACTAACTTGTCTTTGATTATTTGTTCTTTCTATAGGATGGAGAGATAATTCCTTAGTGAGAATTTCTGCAGGCTGTCTTGCTGCTGTATTTGTCATCCTAAACCTTGTTCAGTGCTGTATATGAGTTATAAATTTGTAGAAGCCAGTCTCTTAGATCACTTACAGAGTGAAACTGAGAGGTTATTCTGAGATGTGAACAAAATGAAACAGAGTCCAGGTTCTTTGTGGGCAACACGGCCTTTATTCACTCTGGTGTAAGTAGGCTGAGTTACAAAAGTCAGTACGTGGGTTAAGGTGGGGTGGGAAGATAAGGGTCCAGGGCTTGGGGATTGGTGCACTCATTCCTTTCTGTGTGGGATTTGTGCACTCAGTTCTGTTTGGTAGGCTTTTGTCCTAGGCTCTATTTTGTGCACTCAGTTCTATTTGATGGGTCTCTGCACTCAGCCCTATCATCCTAGTCTTTTTGGTCTATTTTAAGGAGGTGGAGTGATGGGAGTGGTGTCTCTTTGATGGCTTCCGATGGGTTGAGGTTAGTGTGAGCTGCCTATAAGGAAGAAAAGGGAGTGGGAAGGGGGTGGTGTTTACAGGAACACTCTCAGGTCTTCAGTCTGAACTGGCTGATATCCATGAAAGTTGAGGATATTAGTGGTGTTGTGTGGGACTGCCTGGTCAATAAATCAGGAGATGAGGCAGAGGACTACTGGTCCAAAACTGAGAATGAGAAAGATCATAATTAGCGGTCCTAAAATAGGAAGTAACCAAGGAAGCCAGGAATTGAATAAGGACAAGGGATTAAATGATTTAAGATTTGTTTGTCTTTGTTTTATTCATTCTTGGAGTTATTTTACTGTGCCTGTGATTATTCCTGACTGGTTAAGAAAGAAACAACACTCTAATCCCAGAAAAATGCATGTGCCTCATTTTTGTGCTGTAAGTAAATCTAAGGCTTGGCAATTTGGGAGGACTACTGCAGCTAAAGAATTAATTTGGGATTATAGGGTGACTAAAGACTTGGCTTCCTTTTCCATATCTTTATTGAGTTCTGGGGAAGAGTTGGTGGTAAACGTGAGTTGATGTACTGATGCCTGCAATGCCTGTGCCAAGTCCAACCACTATGCCTGTTCTGAGGAACACAGGGAGGAAGGCAGCTTTTTTTTGTCTGGAAGTAGGTGGATGTGTCAGAGCCTAAGTTAGGGAGGAGTCATTCACAAAAGAGACTTGGGGGAAGAGGAAAACTCAGGTGGAAAGACCGGAGTGGTTAGCGTGCAGGTGCTGATAGATAGAGCAGCTATAGAAGAAAAATATTCCCGAGGGCACAGGAGGAGTTAGACAAGGGAAAAGTTGAACTGAGGGAAGAGAGGCCAGGTTTCATAAAGCCTACAGAGTCTCCTGTACTGGTGAGATTGAAGCAGGTTAAATTGGGGAAGGCTAAGGACCTGTAGTTATGGGGCCGAATAGAGCTGTATTATTTTCTGCCAGATGGAAGAGTTATATGTGTCGGGTACGGGTATGGGATCAGAAAGATGTTGGTATCCAGAAAGGCACATCCTGAGGGGGAGAGGAGAAAGGAAGAGTTCGGGGCAACTGAGAAGGAGGTTTTTAAAAGCTGGGGAATAAGGGAATGTTGTTGTAGGTCTTGCAGGACGGTGAGGTCTAATCTTTTATGTCAGGGGTTCTCAACCTGTGGGTCGCGACCCCTTTGGGGGTCGAATGACCCTTTCACAGGGGTCACCTAAGACCATCCTGCATATCAGATATTTACATTACAATTCATAACAGTAGCAAAATTACAGTTATGAAGTAGCAACGAAAATAATTTTATGGTTGGAGGTCACCACAACTTGAGGAACTGTATTAAAGGGTCGTGGAATTCGGAAAGTTGAGAACCACTGCTTTGTAGGGTGGGGGGTTGTACTGGAAGAGAGGCGTTTCCCTGTTTCTTGCTGATGTGCCTATGTCCTGGGTTCCTCCTCTGTCTGATAATTCTGCATGCGTGAGGTATGTCCAGCAGACAGTAGTCCTGACTTCGCCTCCAGGGACTCTGATGCCTGTAATGTTGCTGATTCAGTACCATTTTTCCTTCATAAAAACATTCAGAGACTTTGGTAACATCATAACAGTGCACTGGCATGTAAGTGTGGCTAGTGAAAGAGGGGGTCTGGGGTAAGAATTGGGCGTTGTTGATGTGGGAATGGGGATTGGTAAGGTATTCACGGAGATACAAGGTTTGGGTAGTAAGACAACCTGTGCATTTAGTCAGAGTTGATGGGGAGGGGATAAGGGCCAGGATTGACAGGAGGGGTAGCCAGAAGGAAAAGGAGTAGGAAGAGGAAAAGCTGGGTTTTCTCAGGAGGAAAGTCTTGGAAGGTGCTTTGTAGCCACAGATCTTTAAAGGCTTCAGAGAGGTCATCCCAGCTTTGAACGTGTGAGAGTAGCATGGCATCTGGAGAAAAGTTATGGAGAAAAGGTAAGAACTGGGGAGGAATGTTACACATTTATGGGGAAGTGGACTCTTCAGGAATCCTGGTGAGTTTTAAGGTGGTAGGGGATAGTACTTGCGATTTCTAGTGTTGGAAGTTTTTCTGTAGGACACAGCTTTATTTGGGATTTGTGGATACAGACTGGGGGATCCAAGAAGCGAATGGCCATGGGA
Organism: Loris lydekkerianus; assembly: GCA_963574355.1. NCBI lineage: Eukaryota > Metazoa > Chordata > Mammalia > Primates > Lorisidae > Loris > Loris lydekkerianus. The sequence continues at coordinate 2,296 of CAUYPK010159174.1, read as the reverse complement.
GTGCTATAGAGAACAGTGTGAGGGCCTGTGCAGTGAGGGGATAGCGTCCTGTGGGGCAAGGGAGATTTGAAGAAAACTTGATGTCCTGCCAATTGGTCCCTGACTTTCTCTGCTGAAGGCTGGGTTAAGAGCAGGTTTTCTGTTTTTCTAGGTTCATCCCTGGTTTTTTGAAGAACGAGAAAATAGTTTCCTATGATGGGGTCTGGAGGGGGTTCAGGGCCTAGAATAATTTCAAAAGGGCTGTAAAAGAAGGGTTTATGAGGGGTAGAGTGAATGCGGAGAAAAGCGATGGGGAGGAGCTTAATCCAATCTTGTTTATATTGGAGCACTAATTTGGTGAGATGTTGTTTAAGGATGTTGTTTATTTGTTCTACTTTCCCTGATGATTGAGGCCTGTAAGGCACATGTAAGCGCCAGTGGACTCCTAGGGCTTGTGAGGTTTAGGAGGTTATCTAGCTAATGATACAAGCTGGACCATTGTAACTCTGAATGAAGTTGGGGAGGCCAAATCTAGGAATAATATGTTGGAGAAGGGTGGAGACAACTTCATGAGTTTTCTCACCTGTCACAGGGAAGGCTTCAGCCTACCCTAAGAAAGTATTGATCCAAACTAGAAGTCTATGTTTTTATATAGGAGGCATATGGGTGAAGTCAATCTGCCAGTCTGGTCTGCAGGTTTGGCTCTGGGCTTGATGTGTGGGAAGAGGGGGTGGTTATGCCCCACTGGGGTGAGACCCTGGTACAGACTATGCAAGACTGGGTTATCTGTACCCCTTGATTGCACTAATGTACACAGCTATGATTTAACAATGAAAATAAATTAAAAAAAAAAAAGAAAAAAAAAAGGGAAGATAGTTATGGGTGAGAAAGGGGAGGAGAAAGAAGGGTGGAAAGAGGCCTGAAGCCAACTTGAAAGCTATTGTGGAGAGAAGAAAGGATATTTTGTGCTTATGAGGGAGGAAGAATAAATTTTCCCTGTTGTAGGAACCATCCTCCCCATGTGGGAAGGTGCCAGTAATTGGCCTGTTCTTCAGATGTATACTGGAGAGAATTTATCAAAGGACAAGTACTGGCCTTACGGGGTGGGGGGACTGCAAGGGCATCGAACTGCCTGTTTGGCTTCTATATCAGATTTTTGGTTGCCTTTGGAAATTGGATCTGTTTTATTCTGCTGGCCTTTACAGTGGCTACTTCCTTCGGGAGAGTGACTGCATTCAGGAGGTTTTCAATGAGTGTGGCATTGACAATAGAGGAGCCTTGGGTGGTAATGAATTCCCTTTCTTGCCATATGGCTACATGATAATGGATTATGTGGGAAGTATACTTAGAATCTGTGTATATGTTAATGGAGTGGCCTCATGCGAGTTGTAAGGCTATAGTGAGGGCTAAGAGTTCTGACTGTTGTGAGGAGGTTCTGGGGTGGGGCAGAGTAGTAGAGGTGATAATGTGGGAAGAAGACACAATGGCAATCCTACCTTGGCAATAGAGTGAGCAGTGGGCTTAGAAGAACTGCCATTCATAAACCTGGTGTCTTTGGGGTTAGCTAAGGGAAAGAGGGAAGTGTTGGCAAAAGGGTATAATGTTACCATAACTAAAGGCCAGCAATTATGAAATGAATTCTGAAAAGTGTGAGGGCCATGTGAATGGAGGGCGACTAATGGAGATGAAGGGTTACATGCAGGGCCAAGGAGAAAGTGCAAGTTAGAGTTTTTAATAAAGAGGTTTAGGAGCTGGAGTAAGTGAGATTCGGAAAGTAAAGATGATAAGTGTTGGTGTTTTAAAAGAGATGGAATGTTATGAGGAGTAAGTAGATATGTTGGAGCATTGCAGGTAAGTTTCTGCGTCTCCAGAAAAAGGAGGGATGTGGCTGCCAACACTTGGAGGCAAGGGGGCCAGCCTAGGGCTATGAATTCTATCTGTTTTGAGAGGAATGCTATTGGGAGGTGGTTATTGTGAGGTTTCTGTGTTAGGACTCCTACTGAACATCCTTGATGTTCTGACACTGAGAGGTAAAATGGATAGTAGGGACCTGGGAGATGAAGGGGGAGAGTGTTCAAGACAGAGAAGATTATGAGGAGAGGAAAGAATTTGACCAAAGCTGTTGGATTGGATTAAAGATGGTGGCGGAGTAACAGCTTCCCTGCAACTGAGCACGGCGAGTCTGGGGAGACAAGACTCCAGACATCTCTGGCCGGTGGGATCTGCCTATGATCATCCCTTTGAGGATACAGGGAGCCAGCAAGAAACTTCTGGACCCCAAGTGGAGGACAAAAACAGTGGAAAACTGGCAAGTGGC
>CAUYPK010159171.1:0-43436 GCA_963574355.1 Loris lydekkerianus | reverse complement strand
GTACACTGCTTGCACTCCCACCAGCAGTGCACAAGTGTTCCCTTTTCTCCACATCCACACCAACATCCATAGTTTGTGCAAGCTAATACATCCCTTTTGGAAAGAAGTATGGAGAATACTCAGGGATCTAAAAGTAGACCTACCTTTTGATCCTGCAATTCCTCTACTAGGTGTATATCCAAAAGACCAAAAATCACTTTATAACAAAGATATTTGCACCAGATTGTTCATTGCAGCTCAATTCATAATAACCAAGTCATGGAAGAAGCCCAAGTGCCCATCCACACATGAATGGATTAATAAATTGTGGTATATGTATACCATGGAATATTATGCAGCCTTAAAAAAGATGGAGACTTTACCTATTTTAAGTTTACATGGATGGAGCTGGAACATATCCTACTTAGTAAAGTATGTCAAAAATGGAAGAAAAATTATCCAATGTACTCAGTACTATTATGAAACCAGTTTACAATCACTCACACTTTCATATGAAGAATAGATCCCAACTATGGCCCAAGATGAAGGAAGGAAGATGGGGAGATGGGAGGGGAGGGGAGAGGTTGGATTGAGGGAAGGTGAATGATGGGATCACACCTATGGTGCATAATGCAAGGGTACATGCTGTATCTATTATTATAGAGCAGGGGTCCTCAAATTTTTTAAACAGGGGGCCAGTTCACTGTCCCTCACACCATTGAAGGGCTGGACTATAGCTAAAAAAAAAAACTATAAACAAATTCCTATGCACACTGCACATATCTTCTTTTGAAGTAAATAAAAACAAAACAGGAACAAATACAATCACACTGCCTCATGTGGCCCACAGGCCGCAGTTTGAGGACCCTTGGTAGAGTATAAATGTCTTTTTGTTTGTTTGTTTGAGACAGAGTCTCACTTTATCACCCTCGGTAGAGTGTTGTGCCATCACAGCTCACAGCAACCTCCAGCTCTTGGGCTTAGGCGATTCTCTCACCTCAGCCTCCTGAGTAGCTGGGACTATAGGTACCCGCCACAACGCCCAGCTATTTTTTTATTGTTGCAGTTTGGCCAGGGCTGGGTTTGAACCCACCACCCTTGGTATATGGGGCCAGCGCTCTACTCACTGAGCCACATGCACTGCCCCAGAGTATAAATGTCTTACCACAATAATTAAATAAATGAGATGAGGTATATATTAACCAGTGTGATGTAAGCGATCCTAATTCTATATGAAATCAGCACATTGCACCCCACAAATATGTTAATGTATACATGATCTATGTGTTTATGATTTAATAAAAAAAAAATCCTTGCTCTGCCTCTAAATAACTGTGTGAGGCGGGCAAGCAGTTTAGCTTGTTTGTGTCCAATGTCCTCCTTTATGAAACAGAGATGGAGACAGAATACACAGCACAGGCTTGGTGTGAAAATCCAGTGACATAATACATGTAGCGACCTTAGAAGAGTGCCTAGCGCACACTAAGTGGTCAATAATCATTAGTTCTTCTGCTGATACTAATTCTCAACTCTCAAGGAATGCCTCCTGTGTTTCAGGCACTCGCTGAGCTTCTTGTGCAGCGGTTCTCAACCTGTGGGTCGAGACCCCTTTATAACAATGAAAATACATTGCAGCATTAGGAAGGTTGAGAACCACTGTTAGGGGCATCCAACCTATTTTCTTTTCTATTGCACATTAGAAGAAGATGACTTGTCTTGGGCTACACACTCAATATACAAACACTAATGAAGGCTGATTAGCAAAAAATAAAAGGTCCATGCACACTTTTCACTGATATCTGCCACAGATAAACAAAATAGTTCTCTAATAATGCCCTCTGGCCACAGATTAGATACCCCTGATAGGGCCAATTATACTTCATTTAGATAGGTGCTCCAGGCAGATGGGAATAAACTTATAAAGAGACTTAATACATTAGCATTATGGAGTCACTCGAGCTCATTAACGTTTTGGAAGACTGTTAAAAGCCACATGGCTTTAGCTGGGACTCACATGAACACCCCACTCTAGTTGGTGAAGGTGGAGGGGCTTCACCAGGCCATTGTCACTACTTTTGTGTTTGTTTAAAAACTTCCAGAATAAAAGTTTATATACGTGTGTGTGTGTGTGTCCTGAAAAAGATCCACATTCATTCTATGTTACTTTCATACTTTTTTGGAGTTGTTTTAACATAAATATGTATTTCATAAAGTGTTTGTGAATCTTTTTTGTTAATCAAGACAAACCACTGAAAATGCATTCCCCTTGGATAAGCTGGTGCTGAGAGAGGGCATGCTGGTCTGGAACTAGGTGTTCACACTGCCCGTCCTACTTTATTGCATTGCAGAATTCCCAGCTGACAGGTGGTGGGGACAAAAAGCAGATCCGCTCATTGGCACCTGGTACCAGGCTGTCCCCTCTGTCTGCCTCCCCCCCAGTTGGCTTCTAACCCTTATTTGGGGTCACTTTTCCTATCTATGTCAGTGCCCAGCACTTGGTGTGGCCCCGTAACACTCTGAGAAAAGAAGAGGTGGAGGTCAGAGATAGCCATCTGGATCAAGCACAGAAATTTCCACCTTAAGGTCAGGGGTCCCTGATGTCTGTCCCCTCCCTCTTCCAGGCCAGCCACCTAGCTACTCACCATCTCTTTTTATGGTCCTGGCAACTCCTCCAGACTTATAATATAGATGTCACATCCTTGTTACTACAGAGTATGCAGTTCACCTTGCTTTTTGTAATTGATCATCCAGATTTTGGGGCTGGTTTTGTTGCTACCACTATTATTATTATGAACAGCTATAGCTTCCAATTGTTGAGTGATATTACTGAGTGCCAAATGCTGTGCACCGCTGGGCACATATGGTCCACACAACAGCCAATGAGGTAAGGACGACTATTATCCTACTCCACGGATGAGAAAACTGAGGCTGGAGATTTTAATTCCAGGCTGATCCCCAAACTCATGTTCTTAACACTATGCTAATTGGAGATTCTTTTGCCACCCAGGAAAGAGGAGGGGGTGTAATGCCTGTTCTGTCCTACAGTTGTGTTGCACGTGCGTGTGTGTATCATAAACGGAGGCTGACATAATGTGAACACCCTTCCTGCCTAGGTTATAGTGTGCCATAGGGTTCTCAGAAGTGTGTGTCTAAGTGTGTTTCTAAAGGTAAAGAGAGGGCACTCCAGAGGCAGAAGACTACCTGGTAAGACGATTCTGGATTCAGCATTCCTGGGTCCTGCCTCAGCTCTGCCATTCATCAGCTTATTACCCTGAGCCCCCTACTTGCCCTCTCTGAGCCTCAGTTTCCTCATCTGTACAAGAGGGATAACCTAGTCACAGTTAAGCACATTAAGTGAGATCAATGGAAATGTCCGAGCGAGGCATGAGGCAGGAAAATAAGGGTGTTCCTAACCCGCCTTCCCGGGGAGGGAAGTTATTTCCCAAAGCAAGACTGGGAAGGAGCGTGCCTTTGCATCAGCACATGCGTAAGTTAGTCTCGGATCCTAAAATGCTAAACCTGGAAACCGGCAGGTTGTGTGTCCAGAGCTTTGAAGAGCACTTTGATAGCTGGGCGTTGTGGCAGGCTCCTGTAGTCCCAGCTACTTGGGAGGCTGAGGCAAGGGAATGGCTTGAGCCCAGCAGTTTGAAGTTACTGTGAGCTGTGACGCCACAGCACCCTACGGAGGGCGACATAGTGAGACTCTGTCACAAAAAAAAAAAAAAAAAAAAAGCGCAATTTGTCCTCTGCCACTCCTGGGCTTCCCCAGCCCCTCGAGGAGGGTGCAGGTTTGCTCCCCACACACTCTCCTCTCTGCCTCTCTCAGACTAACCAGCCCTTGCTTTCTTCCTGCCACCACTCAGGCCACAGGCACACATGACAGGGCTGCAGGCGGCTTGCAGGTCCGCAGGGGCCTTCTGGACCGCGGAGTCGGCGCCCCTCTGCTGTGAAACTCGGGCCTTAGCACCCAAGACTCCAAATGCGTCCCTGCGGCTGCTCCCCACCGCAGAGGCTCAGACCTGCAGGGATGCGTGGAGACTCAGATCCACGGAGACACAGGCAGGCCCTCAGGTACACAGAGGTGCTCAGGGACACACAGAGACGCAGAAACGCGCCCAAGACACACACACACACACACACACACACACACACACACACACACACACACACACTGGCTCCCCCCTTCCCCACTGCCTTCTGCAGTGGCTCCCTCCTCCCCCAGCTCTGCCTCTTTATAGGTGCGAAAGTGCTGTGATATTCCAGAGATATTTCCCAGAGCTCCTCCTGAGGCACTTCCAGCTGGACCTTCAGCCCTGGGCAAGTGTCCAGGGCCCCGGGCCCCAAGGCTGAGTCATATAGATGAAGGTTCTGAAGCCCTAAATTGCATTTCTAGATCCCCAGCCTTTAAAAAGCTCTGCAGGCTGCCCTAGGAGGCAGTGAAGTTTCCCACAGAAACTCTATTTGGTGGGGACTCTATGGTGGAGCATTTTAAAAGCTCCATCTGGAGGTAATCTGGAATTTAAATCATCAGAATAAAGGATTTTTTTTTTTTTTTTTAACCAAAGGAAGGGCTTGGAGTAGTTACATCGTGTCAGTTATTGATGAATCATTTCCAAGGGTTTAAACAAATGTTAAGGCCTTTTTTTACCCTATATGTTAGGAAAATTTAAGTTAGGATTTGATCAGTATTAGTGTAACTGGTGTTAATTGTTCAACAACACCCGAGGCAAGAAGTGATATATTTCATGAATTTTCTAAATCGAATTAAATCATACTTAGACCCTACCTACCAGGACCTCAGAGAACTCAACTCCAGCCACTTGTAAGCCCCATCCCTCTCCTTCCATGCAGAACCCCGATGCCTTAGGATCCCGGAAATGTGAGGAAGGGCCTCAGTCCGTGATGGTGGCTGGGAGTTGCTCATTATCCAAGCCTAGATGGACCAGTGAAGGCTGTTGATGCTGCTCAGGACAGCCTCTCCAAATTCAAGGCCACCTTGCAAGCATTCAGTCCTCAGAAGCACTGCTCCCCCAGCCACTCTGCAAAGGCCCTTTCCTTCTGAGTGCTGAGAGTAAAAGGCTCAGCATTCAAGGTCCTGCTGGCCCTTTGAACGACAGCCAGGCCCTGGGCCCCCTTCCCAGCTCTCTCTATCTCTAACAATTAGTGTTAGGTCTCCAGACCCTTACAAATCAAAGAAAGGCTTTTACCTTTTTCCCCTGGGGCAAGAAAAGCCCAGTTCCCAAGACTGGAGGCTCTGGAGAAGAAGAGGGAAAAATAGCACACATTTTTTTCCAGTGAGCCTACAGAGGAAACCAGACATGGTTAATTTCTCAATCACAGTAGCCAGTCATCTAGTCAGTAATGACCTGATTTACTTAGTAATTGATACTCTTTAGGGAGTAGAGTTTTCCAGAAGGACAGCAGCAGCAACAACAACAACAAAATAACCAAACAAAAAAGCCCTTCTTTGTTTTTTTGAGACACAGTCTCATTTTGTAGTCCTTGGTAGAGTGATGTGGCATCACAGCTCACAGCAACCTCAAACTCTTAGGCTTAAGTGATTCTTTTGCCTCAGCCCTCCAAGTAGCTGGGACTACAAGCACCCACCACAACACTCAACTATCTTTTTTTAGAGATGAGGTCTTGCTCTGACTCAGGCTGGTCTCAAACTTGTGAGCTCAGATGATCCACCCGCCTCGGCCTCCCAGAGTGGTAGGATTACAGGCGTGAGCCACAGCACCCAGCCTTAAAAAAGCCCGTCTTTGAATGGAAGTTATGAAATCTCTTGGTTTTTATAACTTCCAGAGTCTCTAGAATATTCCTGTTTGGACAGAGATGGGTTCAATCCTACACAGAGACCATTCGGTAGCTTGGTTTCCTCATTCCTTTTCATGAAAGAGTTGTACCCTTCCCTATTTGAGGACTGAGGAGGTTGAGATAAGGAACAATGCTATATAACTCAAGTAAACATAGAATGACTCTGACTCACACCCAACACCACACAGGTGGTCAGCACGAATGACTTCAGAATCAAATAAACCAGAGTTTGAGCTCTGGCTCCATCACTTTTTAGCTGTGTGACTTCAGGCAAATTATCTCCCCTCTCTGAGCTTGAATTGCTTCATTTCTAAAATGGGGATGATAAAGTGCCTTCTAGTATTACCTGAAAGTTAAATGACAGACAGCATGACAGTGGTGTAAATTCATGCTGGGAGGAGTACCCTCTGGTCCAAATACAAAACAGTGACATATTAATAGAAGCAGCACATTAAAATGACATAGCCACACTCAAAGAACAACATTAGCATCTCTGAGGACAGAGCTGAGGCACATTCTACAGGGTGTTCCAAAGGTCTCCATACACAGGAAAAATTAAAAAATTTTCATAACAACAGATATCTTGGAACTAGATGGCCATGAAAGTGGAAAAGAAGACTTTGTGAAATTGCCAGGAAGGCTATGTTAACCAGTGTGATATAAACGTGTCAACCGGTCTGTGAAACTAGTGTATGATGCTCCATGATCATACCAATGTACATAGCTATGATTTAATAAAAAAAAAAAAAAAGAAAAAAAGAAAACAACAACACATTTTCTAAAAAAAAAAAAAAAAAAAAGAAGACGACTTTGTGGAGGGGGGGTGTGTGTGTAGAAAGAGGTGACGAACATGTAGAGGATATTTTGTAAAATTTCATATTCGTAAAAGGAATATTTTGTAAATGAACATTTAACTACAATTCCTATTTTCCCTCTGTATGGCAACTTTTGTTACACCCTGTATATACCTCCTCCAAGGGTCCCTAGTGGGATTGAGCCCCTATTTGGCCATGGAGTAATCTGCTTTTCCCTCATCCCTTTTTATTCTTCCCAGCCCCCCTGCCCCACTCCTGTTCCTTGAATCATTTCCTAAAATAAACAAGCTGCAGACAAGCCCTTATCTGAGTCTGCCTTTTTTCCCTTGTAGTGGGGAGGTGGAGGAGGGGAGTCTAGGCTAAGACAGATGGGAAAACCAAAGCAAAGCAAAGAAGTGGTAAACAGAAAACAAAATGTGGCAGAGATAAATGAAAATACACTTTAAAATACATTTTACATTTTAATATATTTTAATACATTTTAATACATATAAACCTACCTAAAGAAAGACTCTCAGATTAGACAAAATGAACAAAATTTGCAAGAGATATATGAGGTTGGACAATTAAGTTTGTGAATTCAGGGCGGCGCCTATGGCTCAGTGCATAGGGTGCCGGCCCCATTTGTCAAGGGTGGCGGGTTCAAACCCAGGCCCAGCCAAACTGCAACCAAAAAAAACAGCTGGGCATTGTGGCGGGCACTTGTAGTCCCAGCTACTGGGAGGCTGAGGTAAGAAAATCGCCTAAGGCCAGGAGTTGGAGGTTGCTGTGAACTGTGTGGCACCATGGCACTCTACCCAGGGCTATAAAGTGAGACTCTGTCTCTATAAAACAAAACAAAAAGATTAAATAAAAAGTTTGTGACTTCATCCTAGAAAAAGTGCCATCTGCTGACCAGATGGCCAGAGAGAGTACTTTGAAGGTGACTGTAATGATATTCAGTAATGAGGGATGTAGCACTTTATCTAGGATGTGTTCAAGAACTTAACTGTCAGACACTGTAGGAAGACAGCTCTGATGGCTGTTTCTGGAAAAAATTCCAAATTCCAATCCTTGCTTTGAAGGATGGACTGGATGCTGGTGTCAGTACATAGCTTCCCAAGAGGAGTACTTCAAAGATGACCATAGTGACACTCAGCAATGAGTTATATAGCCCTTTCTGTCACCTGGCCTAGAGTGAGATGGGGCCTCAGCCTAGCTCACAGCAACCTCAAACTCCTGGACTCAAGCAATCCTCCTGCCTCAGCATCCTAAGAAGCTAGAACTACAGGTATGTGGCACTACACCCAGCTAATTTTTCTATTTTTAGTGGAGATAGGTCTTGCTTCACTCAGGCTGCTCTTGAACTCCTGAGCTCAAGGGGTCCTCACACCTCAGCCTCCCAGAGTGCTAGGATTATAGGCATTGGCCACAGCACCCAGCCTACAAACTTAATTGTCCAACCTCATACCTAAAACAAAACCACAAAGAAAGACTGAGAACCAAAAAAGATTGAAAATAAAAGATACACCAGTCCAAAATGAAACATACTTTTATGGGTTGAATTGTGTCCCCATGTCAAAGTACCTCACAATGTGACCTTTTCGGAAACATAGTCATTGCAGATGTAATCAGTCAAGACGAGGCCTTACCAGAAGGACTGCCTATGCCAGTAGGACTGATATCCCTATAAAAGGACGAGAGACACACAGGCCCACAGGGAGACAACTGTGAGATGGTAAAGATGGAGACTGGTGTGATGTTGCCACAAGCCATGCAATACTTAGGGCTGCTCAAAGCTGCAAGAGACAAGGAAGGATCCTATTCTAGTGCAATTGGAGGGAACATGGCTCTGCCAGTTTCAGGCTTTGGTTTCAGACTTTTGGTACTCAGAACAGTGAACAAATAAATTTCTATTGGTTTAAGCCACCACCATAATTTATTATGGCAGCCCTAGAAAATTAATCTATGTGTCTAACAATATTTATATCAGATCAAATAAAATTTAAGATGAAAGCGTTGTTAAGAATAATCAAGAATAATGCAAAATTATAAAAGCATTATCTCACCAAGAATATATAACAATTGTATATATGTACTTAAGTGCACTGTAGGCACTTAACGTGACTAAATTATGTAGCAAAGTTAATTCATATTCACAGTGGAAATGTTTTAATATACTTTTACATGGATCAAGCAGATTAAAAAAAAGAGCAAGATGCATATGGCATATAAGTATGAATATAATGTACAAATCATATTTTCTATGTATAATGCTATTAAATTAGCACCCTATGTTTATTATGCAGTCAAATGTTCTTCCCCTGAGACTAAGTTTATTGTGCATTAAAGAGAAAGGCTTAAGGCTTGGCACCTGTAGCTCAAGCAGCTAAGGCACCAGCCACATACACCAGAGCTGGCAGGTTCGAATCCAGCCCAGGCCTGCCAAACAACAATGACAACTATAACCAAAAAATAGCCAGGTATTGTGGCGGTCACCTGTAGTCCCAGCTACTTGGGAGGCTAAGTCAAGAGAATCCCCCAACTTAAGCCCAGGAGTTGGAGGTTGCTGTGAGCTGTGATGCCACAGCACTCTACCCAGGGCAACAGCTTGAGGCTCTTTCTCAAAAAAAAAAAAAAAAAAAAAAAACTAAAACGAGAGAAAGTCTTAATAAATGTTAACAAAATGTTTAGGCCTGAATGACTATGAAAGAACTACATAACAAAACTTGTGGGGTACAGATAAAGCAGTAGCTAGAGGTAAATTTATAGATTTAAAATATGTTACTGGCCAGCAAGAGCAGGACCGCATCTCTACTAAAAAAAAAAAAAAAAAAACTAGCCAGGCATCATGAAGGGCACCTGTTGTTCCAGCTACTTATGAAGCTGAGGCAAGAGGATTGCTTGAGCCTAGGAGTTTGAGGTTGCTGTGAGCTAGGCCAATGCCAAGGCACTCTAGCCTGGAGCAACAGAGTGAGACTCTGTCTCAAAAATAAATAAATAAATAAATAAAAATAAAATAAATAAATAAAATAAAATACATTACTGGAAGAACATGATTACAAATAAATGAATAATAAGTTTAATGCCAAGAACTAGAAAAGAAATGAGGTAATGCATTTAAAGTCTTTTATAGAATGCTTGCTACACAATAAATATTTAATAAAAGGAGGACTTAATAAATGGAAATTGTTGTTATTACCTCTGTACCTTTCCAATTAAAAGAGTTTTTCTTTCCAGGATTAAGTTAAAACTTCATAAGCAACTATATCTCTGTGCCCAGGACTTCCAAAATTAATTTTTATATAATATTTTATAGCATAATCATATCCCAGAAAGGTAAATTCTCTAGCTTAAGTTGGTCTCCTCTGCCTCTATTAAATATAAACACATTCTTTACCCACTGAGTGGGATAGTAGAGACTGAACCTAGAGATCAGCAGTGACATCACATATATCAGAAGCTAGGCCGTTAGATGGACGCTGCCCTATGAAAGCTCTTATTAGCTTTTAGGAAATTTCATCATCAGTCTTTTTTTGGGGGGTGGATGGGGGGAAGGAAGCAAAGCTTTAAATAATTGAAGAATATCACCTTTCCTAAAGGTATTATTGAAATGCTACTTTTCTAAAATTATTCTTCAGAAAAGAGGCAATAATCTTAGACAGACCCTAATTTACAGGGTGATGTTTTTTGCCCAGTATTTTATTTATTTATTTATTTATTTATTTATTTAATTTATTTATTTTATAGATGTAGCCTTCATTTATTTATTTGTTTGTTTTTTGTGTGGTTTTTGGCCGGGGCTGGGTTTGAACCTGCTACTCCTCCAGCATATGGGACCAGCGCCCTACCCCTTTGAGCCACAGGCGCTGCCCCTTTGCCCAGTATTTTAAATGACAAAATCCTGTTTAGAAAATATATAAAAACCTCAAAGGAACTTAACCAAAGGTATTTTTAGATTAGTAAAGTGATCACTTGACAGAATTTGTTAAAAAAGAAGCCAAGAAATCATTAGCAGTATTTCATTAAAGTATTTGGCTCTTACATCTATATTATTAAAAGTTTATACATTCAAGTTGGCTCCAGAATTTTTTTTGTTTAATCTTTTCATTTAGAAAAAGAAAAGAAGACAGCTCTGTTGTCAAGATTGACTTTTATTTAGGCATAGGCATTAATCCATAAAGGGAAGAAGGTGATGAGGGTGCCTCTCCCTGACGGGCTAATCAAACAATCCCACTGTGTAGAAGGCAGCCCTCACACTTAAACTTGCTTCCATCCAGGCCTCTTTGCATGGGCCTGGTCTTAGGGTCCAGGACATTGAGCACATTGTGGAAATGTGGGAGCTAGGAGCTATCGCCTTCACTGATACACCAGCAGTTCATTTCCTGGCTCTTCCCAAGAAAATTTCCTAAGGATTCTGAGCAGCTCCTGGACACTAGTTCTTGGGAGGGCTGGTCCTGTCATCAGAGGGAAGCCCAAGTTGTCTGTGACAGCTTGTCCTTGTCCTTCCCTAACACCCCTTGGGGTAGTGAGGGAATGTTGTGTTGCTCCCTTGGGACAAGTGAGGAAATTATACAGTCCCGGATGAAGGACAGGACAGGAAAATGCATCCTTTGAGTCCTGCTCGCTGATGAGGGAGGAAGATGGGTGGGTGTATATGCTTGGTTCTCAGGGCCCTCACCTCTGCCTTATCCTGTACCCAGCTCTCTGCTTCTCTGCGGGATAAATGGACATAACCAGTCCTCCTTGCTCCCAGATGCCTGAAATACCCACTGCCCCTTCTCAGCAGCCATGCAACTGACTTATACACCACACAGGGCATCCATCTACATCCCTCATAGTTCTTGAGTGTCTGCTGTGGACTGGGGACCGTGTTTGGTACTGGGAATGCCGTGATGAATGAGGCAGATACAAATCATTGCTGAAGGCCAAGATTGGGCCCACCATTGTTGCAGAAGGACACACATTTCTATGGAGAATGGGACCGTGGTAAGCAGCAAGGAAAGTAATGACCTTCTATCTGGCTTCCCCTCTGGAGTAACAGCTGAACTGATTGCCTCTGGCAGTGGCTTCCAAGACAAATCCCAGCACAGCAGAGAACTACTAAAAACACGAGTCTGAAAGGTGTACAATTTCACAGGGGAGTGTGGGGCTTGCCTCCCCGTTCAGGAGGTCCCCAGGCATCCAGGCAGGCCGTGGAGGGGATCCCAGACGTCATTCTCTTCTGCGGCTGGGAGACAGCTGCCGTGTATGTCCACTAGGACTTCAGCAGCAGCTCCCCACGCTGCATCCCTTCCAGCTGCCAACTCTCTCTGAACTGTAGACTAAGTGCTCAATTGTAACTGAACTGAATGAGTACAAAATGCCAGGTGACTTCCAGGTAGGTTTTTTAAGCAGCCCTACAGATCTTTCTAAGTATAGCTTTACATGTTAGGTGATCATCACTCAGCTTCTCTGAGATGAATGTCCAGAGAATAATTTCTTTGGTCCCTTGGCAGAAATGCAGAACTCTCCATTTCAGGGTCACTCCAAACCATTAACCTCCCTTGTTAATTTTGCCAATAGGAGTTGTACATAGCTAAATCTTAAGGTAACTGAATGGCACTGCAGACTTTTCCTTGATGATTTCTACTTTTTTTTTTTCAGAGTCAGAGTCTTACTTTGTTGCCCTTAGTAGAGTGCTGTGGCATCACAGCTCACAGCAATCTCCAGCTCTTGGGCTTAGGCAATTCTCTTGCCTTAGCCTCCCTAGTAGCTACAGGGAGCTGGGACTACAGGCGCCCACCACAATGTCTGGCTATTTTTTTTTTAAAATTGCAGTTTGGCCGGGGCCGGGTTCAAACCCACCACCCTCAGTATATGGGGCTGGCGCCCTACCCACTGAGTCACAGGTGCAGCCCAGATGATTTCTACTTTAAAAAATGCCATATAGGCTCAGTGCCTGTGGCTGAGTGGCTAGCGCACTGGCCACATACACCAGAGCTGGCAGGTTTGAATCCAGCCCAGGCCCGCCAAACAACAACTACAACCAAAAAATAGCTGGTCATTGTGGCGGGCACTTGTAGTTCCAGCTACTTGGGAGGCGGAGGCGAGAGAATGGCTTGAGCCCAAGAGTTTGAGGTTGCTGTGAGCTATGACATCATAGCTCTCTACTGAGGGTGACGTATTTCAAAGAAGGAAAAAATGCCATATAAGCTCATATGAACGTCAAAGCATGCTCTTCCTGGTGAAATGCATTTTCTTCACTAGCTCCAGCTCCGAGAATGCTGCCTCACATGGGGCAAGGCAATACGGTAAAGTGACCTCATCCATCTGTTTGTTTGGGGTGGAGGAAGGTGGTTTCAGTTAAGTTTAGAAACTGATCCTACGGAAATCCCGTAGGACCGCTGGAAAACTGCCCTGAGGAGCAGAAGTGACCCATCACTGTTAGAACTCAGTTGTGTTAATGCTGAAATTATATCACAAACTTTTCTTCCCTCAGTAGTTCATAAAATTCTGACACACATAAGTGGAAGGCCTCAGAGTTACTACAAACCCCTGGCTGGACCTCTGTGAAGCTATAGATAAAGGACGACGGGATGCTCAGAAAACCCAAGTAGGGTGAAGCCCTGGATATGTCAGCACAATGACTTAAGCTCCAGGCCTCAGAGTTACTACTAACACCTGGCTGGACCTCTGTAAAGCTATAGATAAAGGACCACAGGATGCTTCACGGGTGAAGTCCTGGACATGTCAGCACAATGACTTAAGCTCCAGGCCTCCTGCAAGCCTCTGCCCATCTGTTCCATTATTCTAGGACTCCATCTTTCCCCTCGTCCCTCTTGGCCAATACATAGTCATTGTCAAGGGGCCAGCGAATGTTTTGAAAATTCATCTTAGAATCCGTTTTGGGAAAGACCCTAAATGCCACCGAGTTCTATGATCTACTCCCTTCTAAAATTGAGTTCCTGCTATGATTTCTAGCCAGAGTTCCAATACTATTGGTGACTGAGGATTCATAACCTTCTTGAGATAACCTGTTCTACTTCCATATAGCTTTATCTTTATTAATAATAACTAGTAGTATTTATTACATATCAACTTATGCTTGACAAATGTTTCATGAACGTGAACCTCACAACAGCTCTCCGAGTATCTTTATTATCTTCTCAACCCATTTTACAGAACAGAAGATCAAGTCTGAGGGGAGGCTCGATAACCTGCCCAAGATCACAGAGCCAAGAAGTGGCAGAACCTACAGGTTCTAACCCCTAAAATTGTGTGCCCTTTGCCATCGCACTGTACCCTGCAGGACTTCCTAATATACAGAAATCTCTCCCTGTCATATGTGCACTCGAGGTAAAGTGGTAGAGTTATGTGCAGTTGTCAACTGTCCTCTGAGAATTCTCAGTGCTTGGTGTTTGTCCTGTATATAATGTAGGGTAAATGGCCTACACTTGCAATATTTCATTTGCCATCATTTCAAGAATTTCATTTCAGTCGCCAATGAAATTGTAAGTTCCTAAAATGTGGGGTCATGCTGCGTCTTTATTTTTTGGTAATTAATTTTCAAGACTCTTTGTGTCCATTTCAGAATCTATTACAGATAGCACTTGAGACATGCTTTGCGCTGAGCACACCCTCTGATCAATTGGAGAGATATCAAAGAGGCAAAAGCCCTGGATTCTGGTCCCAGCTCTCCCCCTACCAAAGCAATGCTCCTTCCTGCCTCAGTTTCCCCTTGGGAACTGGATGGTGTGTGCTACAACCACCCTTTGATGCTGGTTGGGAAAATGCTGGAACTCTCCCAAGCCACAGGACTGTTTGCAAGACCAGAGAGAACTAGGCCATCACTTAGACTGAATCACCCCCTCGATCACCCACCTAGAAAGCAATGATATATCTCCCAGAACACACAGGTATGATGGGGAGCTGGATATCAATTATGGGCATGGACTAACCTCTTCAGGGCTAGAAACAAGCAGAAATCCTGCACAATTCACAATCTTCCAGCCTCTAACTTTTTAGGCAGTTTCTCAATGTTTTAGCAAAAGGTTTTCAAACTATGTCAAGGAGAAACAACAGAATTTCCAGAAATTTTCTCGGGTAGTTCACTAAAGAAGTAAGTAAGCTGATCTGGGTTCAGCCTTCACACTGTGTTGAGCAATTTTTAATTCATTTCTTTCATTCATTTTACAAACTTTTTTTTTTTTTTAATGTATGTGGGACCATCATGTCCTACGCACTGCTCTGGGTCACGCAGACACAATGATGAACAAGACTGGATGGAGTTCCTGTCTCAGGGCCTTCCAGTCTCTCTGGAGAGGCAGGTATTAAGCAAATGATCACCCAAACCTCTGGTTAAAATTTGTGACAAGTGCCATAAAGAAAATGCATGCAGACTGCTCACAGGGTGGGCCAACTTAACTGAGGGTGTGATGGATCAGAGGGAGAAAGTGGCATTTCAACTAAGACCTGAATTAAAGACTTAAACAGAAGAATTGAAACCATAAACGTTCTAGAAAAACTTGTAGGAAAAACTCTTCTGGACATTGACCTAGGCAAAGAATTTATGGCTAAGACCCCAAGGACAAATACAGCAACAATCAAAATAAATTAATGGGACTTAGACTAAAAGGTTTTGCATAGTTGGCTCAGCGCCTGTAGCTCAAGTAGCTAAGGCACCAGCCACACACACCAGAGCTGGTAGGTTCAAATCCGGCTCGGGCCTGCCAAACATCAAGGACAAGTAAAACCAAAAAAGAGCCAGGTGTTGTGGCAGGCACTTGTAGTCCCAGATACTTGGGAGGCTGAGGCAGGAGAATTGCTTAAGCCCAAGAGCTGGAGGTTGCGGTTGCTGTGAGCTGTGATGCCATGGCACTCTACCCAGGACGACAGCTTGAGGCTTGTCTCAAAAAAAAAAAAAAAACGAAGTTTTGCATAGCAAAGGGAATAATCAACAGAACAAACAGACAACCTATAGACTGGGAGAAAATATTTGCAAACTGTACATTAACAAAGAGCTAATATCCATATTCTACAAAGAACTCAAAGCAGCAAAAAATAAATAAATAAATAAATAAATACAAAAGTGGACAGAAGACAGGAACAGTTTTTTTTTTTTTTTCCCAAAAGAAGGACAAACAAATGACCAAAAAACAGATGAAAACATCGCTCAACCTCACTAATCATCAGAGAAATGCAAATTAAAATCACAGTGAGATAGCAATTTTCCCCTGTCAGAATGGCCATTATTAAAAAAATCAAAAACTAATAGCTGCTACTGTGGGTGTGGGATAAAGGGAATGCTATACACTGTTGGCGGGATGTAAACTAGTACAACTGCTACGGAAAACAGCCTGGAGATTCCTCCAAGGACTAAAAGTAGACCTATCAGGAGGAGTAGACCGAGTATCTACTCAAAGGAAAAGAAGTCATTTTATAAAAAAGGTACCTATATCTGAACGTTTATCACAGCACAATTCACAGCTGTAAAGATACGGAATCAACTTAAGTGCACATCGACTAATGACTGGATAGAGAAAATGAGGTATATATAAAAATATATACCATGGAGGGCTATTCAACCACAAAAAGGAATGAAATAATGTCTTTTGCAGCAACTTGGATGGAACCGGAGAATATGGTCCAAAGTGAAATATCTCAGGAATGAAAAAACAAATGCCACATGTTCTCCCTTGTAAGTGGGAGCTAAACGAGGGATACATAAGGTCATAAAGTGGTGTAATGAACAGCAAAAACCACTTCTATCTCCTTAGTTTTTTTATTTATTTGTTTTAGACATGGTCTCACTCTGTGCCCTTAGTAGAGTGCTATGGCGTCACAGCTCACAGCAACCTCAAACTCTTGGGTTTAAGCGATTCTTTTGCCTCAGTCTCCCAAGTAGCTGGGACTACAGGTGCCCCCCACAATCCCCAGCTATTTTTTGGTTGCAGTTGTCATTGGTATTTAGCAGGCCCGGACTGGGCTCAAACCTGCCACCTTTGGTGTATGTGGCTGGCGCCCTACTTATTGAGCTACAGGCACTGAGTCTATTCCCTAAGTTTTTTAAAAATAAAAAATAAACTAAAACCTGAGACAGCCAGGAAAGAGGACATAATGAGCCTTGGGGGGTGGTCTGATCTACAATATGCTGTGGTGGGTAGGGATCGATTTCTAATCCCAGCTCTGTCACCCGTTGGCTGTGAAGCTATGTAAGGCACCCACTCTCTCTGGGCCTCAGGTTTTGTTGGGGTCTCGGGTTTTGTGTTGGTTTTGATTTGGTTTGGGGCAGGGGGGATGTTATTGTTATTGTTTCCGTATCTGTAAACCGAAGACCTGTTACTTCAGGCAAATGTGATGCTCCGATAAAAGCAATAGTATCACCCCGGAGACTGTCATCCTGCACAAGTAACTACAAGAGACTTTTCTTTGGCTCCTCTCCTTGGCATCCACTGCATCTGTGAAAGTGAGATTGTCTGAGGGAGAACTTCATTTGACATTTAGAAAAATGAGAGCGAAATGGGTTTTCCTTATTTGAATTCCCCACTTTCTACTCAATATACCCAGATTATGTACAGGCACCTGAGGGGTATGCAGAGGGGTTGGAAAACCTGGTCCCAGGTGACCTTTACAGGGGAAAGCCAACAGGCGTGTGAGGGAGAAGGGGCTTATTAAACAAACCTCGATGGCAGCCTGCTCCCTTTTTTTCCAGATGCACCTCAAAAAGCTTTGCCAAGAATTCTAATGAGAAACAGATTCTCTCTTGCTGGCTCCGTCCTTCACCTGCACACTTCTCAGCAGAGATACTACCGTCCACCTCTGCTGCAGTCCAAGGGTTTGTCTTAAATGCTCTTCTATAGGAATAGAGACTTTAAACATCAGAGAAAACATTTCAGATTTTTCTTTTATGCTCCAGCCAAAAAGCACGGGGTCAAAATATGAAAAGATGTAAACATAGGGCCGTTTGGTGGAGGGTTGGAGCTAATCACCCACCCGAAAGCCCTGGTAGTTAATTAGCAAGCTCTTAAATTGAAAGAAAGCAGAAGGATCCCTGTTTGCACAGAGAAATATTTACTCTGCTGTGGGAAGTTCATGTTTACAATCTCCACCCACCCACCCACAGACTCCAGCTTGGGTCAATGAATCTATTGTGAAGCAAAGAAAGGCAAGGCAAGACCTTGGCCAGAAAAAAATATAAACGTGGGTTTTGTTCTTTTAACCTGAAACAGAGATTGTAAAGGAGATTTGCTAACTTCTACTATCTCAGGAACCCTCATGAATTTTCCTAGCTGTGTAGAGTTCTAAGATAAACATGGTCTGGGCTGTTGCCTTTGTGACCAGAACCCCCAGGCCTGCTTTGCTTCTCCACAGTCCTGCCATTGTTCTCTTGGGTCTGTTTCTGTCTGTCTGTCTGGTTTGGCTCTGCTTCCCACAGTTGCAGCCTACTCAGCCTGCCAGGGGTGGGGGTCTCCAAGGAGGAGCTCCCTGCAGCAACCCCGTGCAGACCCTCGCCTCCCTCTGGGTTTACATACAACTGTGGAAAGATTATTCTTTTCTATTTCCCAAGTCATTCTGTCCCCACCCAACTGCCAAGAAAAAAAAAAAAAAAAAAAAAAAAAAAATCCTTATTTCTTAAAAGCTTCCCTTCTTATGAGTAGTCAGGATAAAAGTTTGCTAATAAAAGAAAAACATTTTGTGTCAGGACAGTGGTCATGGAAGTTGGAGTCCACTAAGGTGTATGTGACAATTCATGGATCCATTAGCAAAAAAAAAAATTAAATTAAATTAAATTAAAAGAATTTGGATGATATCATGCTGTGTGACAGGAAAAGAGACAGTTCTTACATTCCTTTTAACAAAAGTAATTTGCTTCTATCAACAGCTAAGTTTGCCAAGATAAACTCTTTACCTGGGAGGAAAGCCCTTTAAAGCCTGGTCTTCGGATGGTGTGTCATCTGCCAAATAAAAGCTCCAAGGCTAAAATCTAACTGGAAAACTGTTTCTATTATAAACTTTGTCAGTAAAAATAACAGACTTTGTCTAAAACAAAGTGATATTTATTTGGGAATGGGCATTGCAATGAGGGTACGCATGCAAGGGGGTGAAGGACGACAACGGTTTTTAAAGAAAAAGGAGGAGGATTAAATAATTGGGATTTTTTTTCTTTTTTCTTCTTGAGACAGACTCATTTTGTCTCCCTCAGTAGAGCGATATGGTATCATAGCTCACTGCAACCTCAAACTCCTGTGTTCAAGTGATTCTCTTGCTTCAGCCTCCCAAGTAGCTGGGACTACAGGCACCTGCATAATGCCCGGCTATTTTTAGAGATGGGGTCTCACTCTTGCTCAGGCTGGTCTCGAACTCTTGAGCTCAAGCAATCTGCCCTCCTCGGCCTCCCAGAGTGCTAGAATTACATGCATGAGCCACTGTGTCTGGCCCAAATAATTGGTTTTGTTTATTTGTTTGTTTTTGAGACAGGGTCTTGCTCTGTTGCTCCAGATTGAGTTCTGTGGCATCCTCATAGTTCACTGTAACCTCCAACTCCTGGGCTCTAGTAATCCTCTTGCCTCAGCTTCCTGAGTAGTTGAGATTCTAGGCATGTGCCACTGTGGCTGGCTAGTTTTTTTTTTTTCCTATTTCAAATATTTTTAGTAGACAGGGGGCTCTGGCGCCTGCTCAGGCTGGTCTCAAGCGATCCTCTTGCCTTGGCCTCCGGAGTGTTAGGATTACAGGTGTGAGCCATCTCGCTGGGCCAGTTGTTTTTAGTGAATTATTGTTGACTGTAAGTATAAGTAACAAGGGTGGTGCCAGTCCGAGCAAGGTGGGTCAGACAGTCGCTGGGCAGATGTCTTCACTGAAGTATTTCTTTTCATGTAAGATTGTAATGGCCTTTGTGCAAAACTGTGATTTTTGCTGAGTCTTTTGTGATAGTTCTTGTCATCAGGCACTTGTGTGTGAGAGCCCTCCCTTCTTGGCCTTCCCTGCCTCTGTTTGTCAGTTTTGTTTTGTTTTTGTTTTTTAACACAAATGACTCCATCCTGATTCCGACAACTTTCACAAATCACATGGGGAAAAAAAACTGGTATTTTTATATGTTCAAAAATATGGAACCCAAACACCACATCAAAAATAAAGTTTGCTTAACAAAAGAAGCAGACGATCCCAAACCGTCTTATGGCTGTAAGGTATAATGGGATGAGAATAAGATTTGGGCCAGACCACCTGCCTCCGTGGGAGTTTCCAAAAAATCACTGGAATGTCCCCAGGCTTCAATGTCCTCATCTGAAAATAGGAATAATGCTTTTCCCCTCTGAGAGTTCTTATACGGATTAAATGAGGTGATGTATACAAAAGTTCTAGCATGGGACTAGTCGTGCAAAAACTTTCTTTAGTTTTACTTTGGGCTACTGTGGTGCATTTTCTAAAATTCCATGATGTGCATTTTACCCTTATAATGGGAAACGCTAATGTTAAAATCATTACAGTGACAATATGGTCCGCGTTATAGAGACATTTCAAAGATGGTAATGTTACCCAGACTGGATGTCACATCTGGCATAGGAAAACTTCTAAAGGCATTCTAAACTTTCAGTAATAACTAGCCTAAAACACAATCATTTTACGCTGCCAATAACTCCGGCTCAGACTTCTGTCTGCCCTGTTAGTGAGAAGGCTCCCTGCCTCAGTAACTAGACTGCTCCAGGCTGCACATTGCCTCCCACAGTGACGCAAGGAACTTTGCTTTCTGCTTTGAAAGATGCCCCAGCAGGCCAAATCCGTCTAAGGAATAGGAGTCCCACCAAATCCTCCGAAAAGGCAACATTCCTCTCATCAACCTCGTTTATTAGCATCCCTGTGTAACCCGTTAAG
This sequence comes from Loris lydekkerianus, assembly GCA_963574355.1. Taxonomy (NCBI): domain Eukaryota; kingdom Metazoa; phylum Chordata; class Mammalia; order Primates; family Lorisidae; genus Loris; species Loris lydekkerianus. The sequence continues at coordinate 22,995 of CAUYPK010159171.1, read as the reverse complement.
TCCTCAGCAGCAGCTTTGAGGAGTCCCACCTGTTTTCCATCAGGATTTCATCCATAAGCCAGCACAAACATGTGTGATAAGTTGATGCTAAAATACCATGACACACTCCTTGGATTTATTAGCACTTAATAAATGAAGGAGAAAGCTTTGCCTTTTATAGCCCTGAGCCTCCCAGGCCTAAAGCAGATGTAGCCATTGCCTCCTGCTAAGCATTCACTATCGATTGCCCCCGAGTTCAAGGAACAGGCACCTCAGATCATCAGAAGGACCCCTCTCTGTAGGAGTAGCAGGTCCAGTGTTCTGTAACTCAGCATCGGATAGGGAGCTTATAGAAGATACCCAGGCCTTAGGCTCAGAGATTCAGGTGCAGTTGATCTGGGGGGAACCCCGGTAGCTATAATTTTTAATGGCTTCTCCCAGGGTCTCTCACCTGTAGACAAGACTGATCGCTGTTAAGAATGACTTGGACTGTAAGCAGTATAAATACCGTAGGGGGAAGAGCATGGGATGGGGAGATAAGAAATAATGGATTTAAATTCACTGTCTGGAAAGCATAAGCTGTATTATCCTAGACAAATTTCTTAAATTCTTTGAGTCTTTGTTTCCTCACTCGGAAAATGAAGTTACTGTAATAATATCTATCTCGTAAGGTGAATGAATGGGAGTTTATGTAGATTCCTTTTGAACCATCTCCAGGCTGATGAGGATTTAAAGTTGTCCTCAGTGATCCATCAACCTTTATCTTTCTTGGTAGAGAGGAGAAGAGGGACACCTCATAAATTTATGTCCTGCTTTTAGGTAAATAGGGGGAGGGCAGAGAGATTTTCTTGTATCTGCTTTTTCTCAATTGCTTTCAGGTCAAAATACAAGTAATCCTGATGCCAAAGGGGCACATTTTGGGGTGGTATTTTCTGATCTCCTGTACTACAGTAAATGAGACATAAAAGTATTAGAATGGAATGGGAAGAGAGTCTTGACGAAGGTGGAATATCAATTCCATGAAGAAAATGTCTTTTTAAGAAAATCGTGTTAGAACAATTGGATATCCATATGTAAAATTAAAAACTGGGCAGCGCCTGTGGCTCAAGGAGTAGGGCACTAGCCCCATAAACCGGGGGTGGCAGGTTCAAGCCTGGCCCAAGCTAAAACTGCAAAAAAAAAAAAAAAAAAAAAAAAAATCCTTGACTCATATCTCATACTTTGTACAAAAATTCACTCAAAATATATCATAGACCTCAAAATACATCACAGGGCTATAAATGTAAAAACTATAAAACCATTATAATAAAACATGAGAGAAAACTATTTTGGGATGTATAGTTGAGTTATGTAAAGATCTTGAGTTAAATAAGGATTTCTTAGATATGACAATATCAAAAGCATAATTCATAAAACAATTGATGAATCAGACTTTATTAAAATTAAAGCCACCTGCAAATGATACTGCTTAGAAAATGAAAAGACAAGCCACAGAATAGAACATACTTACAAAACACGTATTTGACAAATGATTTATATTGAGAATATATAAAGAACTCTCAACTTGATTGCCTGAGCTCACAGGCTAGAGATCATTGAGCAAACGAGACCTTGTCTCTAAAAATAGCTGGGTGTTGTGGCGGGTGCCTGTAGTCCCAGCTACTTGGGAGGCTGAGACAAGAGAATCACTTAAGCCTGAGAATTTGAGGTTGCTGTGAGCTGTGACGCCACAGCACTCTACTCAGGTTGCCAGAGTGAGACTCTGTCTCAAAAAAAAAAAGAAGACAACATAAAGTCCTGAGGATGGGGAGAAACTACAACTTTCATACGTTATTGGTGGGAGGTAAAATGGCACAGCTATTCTGGATACAATTTGATAGTTTCTAAGGAAAGTTATATATGCATTTATCACATGACCCACAAATTCCATTCACAGGTATTTATCTAAGAAAAAATGGAAATTTATTTTCATACGAAAATTTATTTGTTTTTTTAGAGACAGAATCTCAAGCTGTTGCGTTCGGTAGAGTGCTGCAGCATCACACCTCACAGCAACCTCAAACTCTTAGGCTCAAACAATTCTCTTGCCTCAGCCTCCCGAGTAGCTGGGACTACAGGCTCCCACCACACTGCCCGGCTATTTTTTTGTTGCAGTTTGGCTGGGGCCGGATTCAAACCTGCCACCCTCGGTATATGGGGCTGGCGCCCTAGTCACTGGAGCCACAGGCATCGCCCTGCATATGGAAATTTGTACACAAATATTTATAGTGATTTTATTCAAAATTGTCAAATGTTAAACAATGCAAATGTCCATTAACTGGTAAACAAATGAACTGTAGTAGGTCCAGGCAGTGGAATACTACTCGGCAATAAAAAGGAAAATAAACTGATACGTGCATCCATATAGAAAAATCTCAGATGCCTCTTGCTAAGTGAAAGAAGCTGGACACCAAAGACCACCATCTGTATGATTCTACTTACATGACATTCTGCAAAAGGAAGAACTTTAGGGACAGAGAATAGAGGTTGCTGAGGGCTGTAGGTAGAGGGAAAGGACGCCAACACTGTGGTACAGGGAAGTTTGGGGGGCAATAGAACTATCTTGATTGTGGTGGTGATTACACAAATGTGGGGATTTGTCAAAACTCATAGAATTTTTACACCAAAAGTATGAATTTTGCTGTATGTAAATTATACCTCAATAAAAAAAAAATTGATAGGATATCCCTGAATTAAAGAATTACGGTATCTGGTTTTCTGTATAGATTACCTTCATCCAAAGGTTGGAGCAAAAAGTCAGTGTGATTGGTCGGCCCCAAGGTCAACTACAAAGTTAAGCCTACTGTATTGAATAAATCAGACCAACAGTTTCAAATCCAGGTCACTAGAACCCTGGGGATTTATCTGAAAAGGTAGTGAGTGGAACCATGGAGTTATTTTTCACGCTTTAAGAAAAAGCCTGCAGAAAGTCATGTTTTACCTGAGATAAAGTTGCCCAGGCTGGCTGAATAAACTTTCAAGTACTTTTCCTTTTAACTGGAACTCTCTTTTCTGCTGATTAGATCTATAGAGTTTTAAAAGCCAACACGCAGCTTGGTAGATAAAAGTTCTTTATAAGAAAAGGGGGGGGAGGGGGGACATTATAGAAAGGGTTTTTGGTGGTGAAAAGTTGGTGAATGGCCGGACTAACTAAGCCATGCATTTGAGGGCCTTGAAGGAAGGAACCTTCCTTTGGGAAGGCCTGAAAAAAAATCCCAAACAAGTTTTGCTTGTCCAGGGTAGTTTAGAAGTTGTTGTATGTAATGTTGGGGATTGACCCTCCCTCCCAACCCAGATATCTTGAGGGCTGGAGGAGCTCTAAACAGACCTGTGTGGAAACCAGAAACTGCTAGAACCCCTGAGTTCTGATCAATATTATGCATTAGTGCACTATTTAGAGCAACTTCTTTCAGGTTAGAGCACTTTTTTTTTTGAGACAGAGTCTCACTCTCTTGCTCAGGCTAGAGTGCTGTGGCATCACAGCTCATAGCAACCTCAAACTCCTGGGCTCACTTGATCCTCCTGCCTCATCCTCTCAAGTAGCTGGGACTACATGCACCTGTCATGACACCCAGTTCATTTTTCTATTTTTAGAGATGGGGTCTCGTTCTTGCTTACTCCTGAGCTCAAGTGATCCTCCCACCTTGGCCTCCCAAAGTGCTAGGATTGGAGGCATGAGCCATCACATCTGGCCAAGGTTAGGGCACTTTTAATGAAAAGAAATACATGTGCAGGGCTGAAACTGAGCCTCTTTGATGACAATGCATCATAATTGCTCATCAGAACAAAAAAAGTTAGGGTTTTGCACCAACTAACTCGAAAAGGTGACACCGAGCACTGGCTGAGGTGGGAAGCCGTGGAAGATTAAACCAGCAACCTCAGCCCCACCTATACCCAGTACCTCCCCCTGCTCAGCTTGCACAGAGCTCTGGGGTGCTTAACAGGATTAGGAGTAAATACCTTGTTGTTATTTTTAACATAGCTCAACTCCCTTGTAAACCTCTTCATTGTCCCTGCCAGTAACCTCTTCATAAAAGAAAGCATTCACCCTTAGGACTGCATAACTACTGACAGGTAGGACTATGCAATAATTTACCTGTGGTCTTATTTACTAGTGGCCCATGGAATTTGGGACCTAAAGAAGAGATTCATGGCATGGTAGAAAGTTTATGGGTTTGGACGTTAGATAGACCTGGATTTTAATTCTCATTCTGCCACTTGTGAGTCTTGGTCAAGTTCTCTTGCCTCTTTGAACCTCAATTTCCTTTAAAATGGGGATTATTTTCTACCTGTACATATTAGAGATAATGAATGGAATGTCCTTGACGTGGAATAATGGAACTTAGCACCTTGCAGATGTTCAATAAACATTAACTACACACACACACACACACATACACACATATATATTTAATATTCAGCCATTAGAAAAAGAAGGAGACTTCTCTTAGGCTCTCCATTTTTTCTCTTTATTAAATCATAATTGTGTACGTTGATGCATTTATGGGGTACAGTGTACTGACTTGATATACAATGTGAAATGCTTACATTGAGCTGATGAACACATCCCTCACCTCGCTTACTTATTTGTGATGGTAAGACAATTATACTCTTTTCTCAATAGTTTTGAAAGAAAAAGAAAGAGACGTTCTGGTGGCAGGGTCTGGTGAAGGGGTGGCAGCGTCATGTCTGGCCGCAAAGGAGGCAAGAAAAAGCCCCCGAAACAGCTTAAGAAGCAGGCCAAGGAGCTGGATGAGGAAGACAAGGCATGCAAACAGAAACAGAAAGAGGAGCAGAAGAAACCCAAGGAGCTGAAAGAAAAGGCCGCGGGGAAGGGCCCCCTGGCCACAGGTGGAATGAAGAAATCGGGCAAAAAGTAAGCTGTTCCTCGTGCCTGAGAGGATGATGACCCTTGATTCCTATCTAAACATCTGTATTCCCTGACATAACATCTTTTGCCACCTATAGCTAAAATGAAGTGTTGTCTTAGAGCCTATTGTACATTTAAGAATAAACTTAAAAAAAAAAAAAAGATGGAGACTTTACATCTTTTGTACTAACCTGGATTGAGTTGAAACACATTCTTCTTAGTAAAGTATCACAAGAATGGAGGCTCAAGAATCCAATGTACTCAATATTAATACGAACCAGTGGACTAATACATGCCCACACGAGAGAAAAACTCAATTCAAGGTGGAGCTTGGGGGAAGGAGGGAGCTGGGAGAAAAACGGGTCTGTTTCCATTTTAATGGTCACAATCTTAGGGTGTAGGGCACCTCTCGGGGGCGGGACACAATTATAAGAGGGACTTTACCTAACAAATGCAAACATTGTAACCTAATTCTTTATACCTTCAAATTAACCTGAAACAATAGTAAAAATTAAAAAAATAATTAATAGATAATTGGAGGAAAAATAAGATGCACACTCTTTCACTTTTGAACACTTCTGAGATGAGGTTGTACCTTTCAATGCTGTGAGCCAAAATTTGCTAGCAGCACACAGAGGAAGACTATGTGATGTGGTTGTCATTGCTGAGCTGTGCACATTTAACTAAATCTTTCCAAATGCACAGCAGAACTGAGAACTGGGAAAGGCTCCTGTGGCTAATTTGTATTCTGTGAAAGATTATCACTAGACACTAGACACCCATCTGTCAAAAGTATCTGGCTGACTTTCACATTTCCAATGATATGTAATTCAATTGCCGAGAAAATGAAACCACCAGTTTAACCAAATAGGAAATGCACACAAAACTTGGCATATTGATAGTCTTCATTAAGTATACTCAGGTCAAGTTCATGAGCATAAACTTCATAAATTTACATTTCTTCAATAGTATTTGCCTTACCTAGGAAGAATCCTTAGGCCCTGGATAAAAACAAAACTTAGAATTGATTTTAGATGGTAATATTAAAGAAGAAATGGTATTTGATTATAAAAGTAAACATACATTATTATTAGTTTTTTTTAATGCCATAATTTTCTGAGGTGGGTGGATTGCTTGAGCTCAGGAGTTTAAGACCAGCCAGAGCAAGAGCGAGACCCCATCTCTACTAAAAACAGAAAAATTAGCTGGGTGTGGTGGTGGGTGACTGTATTCCCACCTACTTGAGAGGCTGAAGCAGAAGAATTTCTCAAGCCCAAGTTTGAGGTTGTTGTGAGCTATCACATCATGGCATTCTACCCAGGGAAAGAGTGAAACTGTCTCCAAAAAAAAATTTCATGATTTGATTAACATTTCTTTTTTTAAAAAATCTATATTAAATTAATAGTGCATTTATAACTGATGGGATCTTATAGTATATTAAATATGATCATAGTAAACCACCTTTTAAATCCCCAGCTAGTGGCTCATATGCTCATAGTGATGTTTTCTGTGATGTTTGCTGACTAGGCTGATTCATAATTAGCAGGCAAAATACGTGGGCAATGAACATTCGCCCTAATTAATGACTAGGAAAATGGGTGGCCAAGGCAGGGGGATTGCTTGAGCTCAGGTGTTTGAGACCAGCCTGAGCAAGAGCGAGACCCTGTCTCTACTAAAAACAGAAAAACTAGCCTGGTATTGTGGTGGGCGCCTGTAGTCCCAGCTACTCGGGAGGCTGAGACAAGACAATCGCTGGAGCCCAAGAGTTTGAGGTTGCTGTGAGTGTGACACCAAGGCACTCTACCCAGGGTGAGAGTGAGACTCTATCTCAAAAAGAAAAAAAAGATACAATTTTAAATGAAATTAGCAAATTTGCCTGTGTTTGGCAATGAAGAAAACAATGACTACTAGCAGAGGTTACTGCAGCTGTCTTGATTTGTGCTGAGTCATTTGAAGCTTTGCCCATTGTTGTTTTTGCATCATCAACATGGAACAGGAAAGTGTAATAAAATCTTGGAACATCCAGTCCCCATCCTTTTTCAGCACCATGGAATGGTTTCATGGCTGACAAGAGGCGGAGCTCGGGTGGTGATTCCAGCACTGGGGACAGGGGTAATCCCAGATGAAGCTTCCCTCGCCCGCCACTGCACACGTCCTGCTGCGAAGCCCATCTCCTAACAGGCCACAGACGGGCACCGGTCATTGGGCCATGGTTGGGGACTGCAGTCTTAGAATTATTGTGAAGATAGTTTTTTTGTTTTTGTTTTTGGGTGGGAGAGGGCAAGGCTGGAGTGCAGGGACATGATCATAGCTCTCTGTCATCTTGAACTCTTCATCTCAAGTGATTCTCCTGCTTCAGTCTAGAAAATGGTTTTGATCTTGCAGATTCCCTGAAAGGATAGCAGGGACCCATACAGGTCCCTGAGAATGCTGCTGAGTGGTATTCCAATATATAAGTACACTACTGTTTATTTGTTCTAACTTTGGCAGAAATTGGGGTAGTTTCTAGTTTGAGATTGTTACTTAGAGTGTATGGCAAGGTTTTTAAATAGATTTTCTCTTCTTCTACATTAAAAAAAAAAATGTACTTAACCTAGTGCTTGACATACAGAAGTTATTTAATAATTTCAATCATGAAAATTCCTTCACAGGAGTCCTCCTTACGTTCTGTTTGGTATTCCCTTCCCCCATCTCGTATAGTACACAGTAGGAGCTCTCTGCTATAGGTAACAACATGCTTTCTCAAAAAGCCATAGAAAGAGATAAATTCATCGTATTAGAAGAGGCAGAAACAGAAAATTAACCCCTGGAGATGCTCCCCACCCCAGGCAGTTACTGAACCATTCCATAGCTTAGGCACAGGAGCCCCTGGAAGAACTGAGGGCTCCTCCTGAGAACTGCTGCCAATCTCTGTAGGAGGCAGCTCTCCAGCCACAACAAGGACACGGGAAAAAGCTGAATGTCTGTCCTGTGAGGCCTCCAGGCCTCTCTTCACCAGACCCTAGGAGCCTAGGAGAGGATTCTGCTCCCTCCCCTCTGGCAGCCAGATGAGGGGACGGGACCCTTGAAGGGAAGATGCCAACATGCAGGGACAGTTAAGAGATTGCTCCTGGCAATGGTAGGTGTTTCTGTGACATGCCCTTGGTCTGCTGGCTGCTGTCCTGCCTCTCTTGGCTGTGATCTGTTTTCCAAGCCCGATTTCTCCAAAAAGGCCTGCTGATTTTGTGAACACCCTAAAGTCCTCCCTATAGATTTCTTCTCTGTGTCAATAGGCCCATTGGTTTCTGTTGCTTGCATCTGACAATCCCACCCCTCCATCAGCCCTATCCTAAATAGAATCTTCTCTTAGGAGCAGGACGAGCCCAGGCCTGTGCCCAGGGACCCAGCTTAAGAGTTACCAGCACGTTGGGGTTACCCTTTGAGTCACCATCTTCCCAATAGCTCTCTGGGCTCCCCTGGGCACGCCGCCAGCCTTCTGATCGGGCAACACCCGTGGCAGACCATGGTGGCATCATGTCCTCAAAGCTCTTTTGCTCCCACAGGCCTTAGTCATGCCCACCTCCACTCTCCCAGCACCTTGTCCTCGCCTCCACACTGGACAAATCACATTCTCACCTCCACTCTCCCAGCACCTTGTCCTCGCCTCCACAAAGGACAAATCACATTCTCTGGCAGCTGCTTGTCCACCCACCTGTTGTCCCACCTGCCTTCTATCTCCTCAGGCTGTGAGCTGTCAGTGCCTGGCCCGTGAATGGTGACCCAGGAAGTGGTTTATTCCTTCCTGATCCCAGCACCAAAATGACTAAGAGTGAAGGACAAAACGTGGTCCTCTCCCATTCCCACGGGGGCCTGAGGCCTGAATAACATAGGTCTATAAGAGGAACCCCGTAAAGGGAAGGGTGGCCTTCCTGGCACAAACTTTAGACCCTTGGTAGAGTCTTTCCTTAAATTCCCAGGGGGTTTTCCCAACAGGGGACGGGGAGAAGCCGGGTTCCCCCAGAAGGCTGGAGTCACGCTCCAGCTCTCTGTCCAGGACAAGACAGCGGCTCCAGGGACCCCCTCCAGTATGGAACCTCTTGGGACACAGAAAGCAGCTGGGTGGACTGAGCTACATTTTAGCAGAGGCAAGAAGCCCCACATGCTGCGTGAGTGCACCTCTGCCCCACTGTCTGCCTCAGGTCCCGCCGCTGCTGGGCAGAGCTGGGGAGCCCAGAGAGGTGCGCTAATGACTTTGGTTCGAGGTTATCTCTGCTGCTCCATGGAACACTGTCAGGTTCCCCAACAGCTCTGACTCCACCTGGAGTCCCATGTCCTCAGTCAGACTGCAGGCCAGCCTCCCTCCCTTGCACGTCTTTCCTCTAAGGAAGGAGTCAGAGGTGGCAGCACCTGGATCAAAGCTGGGCCCTGCTCCTGGGGTGTTACGTGGCTCCCTTGGGCTACCTGATCGGCCCCTACAGCCTGCCCTGGTCACAATTTTCCCAACAGCTGCTAAAAGGCCCGTTAAGAGCAAAGGCTCAGGATAGTCCCAGGCTTACTTTCTGTGACTGCAAAATCAGAAGGGGCCCCTGAAAGTCACTCAGGTCTATGCCTGGTAAGGCCACCCCAAAGTTTGCCATCTGGTCTGGGCAAATAGCTGTTTCCCAGTAGTGGCTTCACCAAGGAAAGCAATTCCCTTACATCCCCAAGGTGAGGCGAGCCCCTTTTCTCATTATGACCCAAGCGCAGTAGTGCAGGGTGCAGGGCCTGAAAGGCTGCAGGGCTCTCCTTCCCTCAGGGCCCATTGTAACCGGCTGAGTGGCCCTGGACACATCACAACAAAGATTTCAAAGAGCAGCTGCACCCCAACAATGCTTCTGAGGTTACCAAAGACAGGCTCCTGATCCCAGAAACCAGGGGGCATATCTGGGCATAGAAGAGTTGCATAAATGGAAAGAAAAATGTAAATATTATATTTAAATCTCTCCATTTAAGTTCAAACTTAATGTTTAATTAAATTTAACATTTAATTAAATTTGAGGAGGGATAGTTAAAATTAAGCAGATTGCTCAGCTGATTGAAACTGCTGATTTGTATGTTTCTAAGCTCAAAGAATGATTCCTGGAGGACTCAAGGCTGGTGGGCCAGCAGAGAGGAGGCAAAGGTGGGAAGGGGCCCGGGTGCACATGACCCTGGCTCCAATGCCCGGGTGTTTCTTCTCTGCACCTCTACCTTGGAACATGGTGCAGCGGAGAGCCTGGGACTTAGTGCCAACTTTCCCATAGAGTGCTTCAGAGACGATCCCCTCCAAGCCTCAGCTTTCTCATCTGTAAGGAGGATAAGGACCATCACTTGAACTTCATGAGGTTCCAGTGAAGCTCCAGCAAGATGGTGTGTAGTGTGCAGAGATCTGTGCGATGCAGCTGTTGTTAGTGTCACTCTTGCTGCCGAGTGTGACCATCCCTGTCCAGGAACAACATGCAGTGTAGGCCTGGCTGGCAGGCAGTATAGACCACAGAAGACCTGCCCGTAGCCTGTGATTCCAGACAGTGTGCCCCAGAGCTAGGTGTCCCAATAAGCAAATGCAGTCATGCCCCAGGGCGTGGACAGTCAGGCTCCTTGAAAGGGTCTGAGTGGGTAACTATGGGCACCACCATTCCAGGGCCAGATATTCCTCCAGCCCATCCTGAGGCTAAGAAGCAGAGGAGAGACAAGAATCTGGGCTCAGGTCTGAGCTGGGGGCTGGGCGAAGCTGCTGTGAGTACTTCCCATGGGAATGCTGGGGCCACATGCCACCTCCCATGCTGGCCTGGCTGGGTAAAACTGAGTTTCTGTGCCTTTAAAATTGTTTGACATCTCTGAGATTGGAAACAGAGCTCCCCAGCAGAAGGCCGGCAGTAGCTACGGAATGCGTTCTAATATAAAACTTGCTCTCAGTGGATTTAAACTGATACTCCCACTGGCAGCCTTTGGAGCGAAATCACCTATTATGGTCCTGGAAAAGGCCCCAGATTCTCTGGCCTGTTTCGCCCATGTGGGTTAGTGAGAAGACAGCTATATTCCTTCTCAGGCTGTGGAGCCCTGTCTTCCCACCTCCGCTGACCTGCTGACCCTGAGATGCCAATCTGGATGCAAGACTGAGGGCTCAGGGCTGGGGAAGGAAGGTGTTTTACATAAGGCCAGGGGTGCCAAAGCCAGGCACACAGCATCAGCAGATGGCAAAGCCCCTCCTGGCAGTTAGGAGCCTGCTCTGCTACCCTGCTACCTCCCTCTCCTAGACCACGGGGTTGGGCATGTGCCGACTTTGCGTCTTTGCTGACTAGATACTCCCCTTCTCCTCACGGCCAGTCAGGTCCCTGGTGGGAATGTCCCTTCTTCCCACTCGTTCCATCCTGAGGAGTCTCCAGCTACTCTCTTCCTGGACCCAGCCCTACCGTGGTCAAGTCCTCTGCTCAAGTGCAGGTGCTAGAGGCAGAAAGCACAGTGTTGAGTCCAGGTCTGCTGTTCTGTGCTGTGTGACCTGGCGCAAGTTACTAGGGCTTTCTGATCTTCAGTTTCTCTGTAAAATGGGAACAGTAATCACACGCACTTCAGGATGTTAAGAGAATTAAATGAGCTAAATTATGTATAACAGCCTAGCACAGTGGCTCTCAAAGTGTGGTCCAGGAGTCCCCAACACTCTTTCAGGGTAGCTGCATGGTCAACTGTATTTTCATAAAAAATGCCAAGATGTTATTTGCCTTTTTCTCTCATTTTCTCATGAGGGTACAGTGGAGTTTTCCAGAGGCTAATGGCTCTGTCTGACAGCTATTAGAGTGTGTGCTGTGTATTCTTATTTTTAAAACGATCTCAGTTTCAATTTATAAAATGATAAATGTCAATAGATACAAATAAAAGCTCTCTGGGGCCCTCAGTAATTTTTAAGAGTGAAAAGGGGTCCCTAGACCAAGTAAGTTTGAGAACTAGCATAACCCCAGGTGTGCATAATAGGTTTTCGTCTCATTGCCTCTGAGCACTGCCTCCTTCCTCCTTGTCCTCGTTTCTTGATTCAGTGGGTCCCATCCTTTGCTCTATAAAGGAGGCTCTTTATTGTCTATTTCTTCTCAGTTCCCATTTGCTGCACCTTCACCTGTTGAAAAATCCTAATTATCCAACCTGATGCCTTGGTAATGCTCTATTTCTCATGTTGCTTAACACTGTTACGCCTGAACACAGGCACGCAGCAGGCCAGCCATATTATTACCTCACTATGCTGATTTCATCCTGGCCCCAAACAAACAGGTTGGACTGTTTATGAAGACTGGACAGCCTCACTGAATGTTCAAGTCAGACTTGTGGGCTTGCCCTGGCTGGGCGGCCATCGGGATACACAGAAATGTGGTTCTGGCCTTGATTTTCAGCCAAGATCTGCTTGGCTTTGTCTTCTCCTTTGGAAAGCCAAATACTCAAATGCGTATATCAAGATACTGTGTCGTCCCCAAATTTGAGCAGGATCAGTGAGCTTTGACTGACTGCACCCTCCTGTGTCAGTCAAGGTCTGTCAGAGGAACAGAAGCCTCTCTAGGCGTAAAGAGGAGGAAGAGGTTGAATGCAAGGAGTTAGGGGCATTCACGAACTAACAAAAGCAGGGCAAGGAAGGATCAGAAAGACGTCTTTCAGAGATCCCAGGGAAGTGTCCATGAATGGCCTCTGCTTCTAGTTGCATCGTAGTGGCTGATTCCCAAGGAGAATCAAACCGTGTACAAAACTTCCCAGGGCTGCCCCAGCTTCTGCCTGTCTGGCTGCCCTGCCTCTGAAACAGCAGCTTTTCCGTCTCTTTTGCATCCTTGGAACAATGTACACCCCACATGGGTAGGGTCTGACAGAAGCCTGCTGGCCAGGAGTTTGGGAAGTGTTTCCAGGCTTCTGACCCCTGTGGTCTGGCTGATGGCTTAGGTCAGGGAATCAGCAGACAGTGTCTCTCACGGCCGCACATCCTCCCAGCTAGCCTGTGAAACAATGTTTAATATGAACAGTGCGTCATTCAGATGCACGCCTGGTATTTGAATATTTCCTCTCAAAATTTCAGGTTGATTTTTGCATCCCCATAGTTTGTCCATGACCATAAAGTCTGGCTTTTGCTCAATATTTATTTATTATACTTTGGCTTTCATTTTTAGATTAAATATGTATTTTGCACACTCTTGCTAGGGCTTTCCAAATCGATACAGAGCAGGAGTGGAGAGAGACTATTTATCTTTTAATAAAACATTATACTTTTCTTTATGCTCAAAATAATGAATTACTACATGCACTCCATATGCTACATTCAAACGTGTTTGAAAATGTCTTTCATGGCGCATTTTTCTGTCATTTGTAAGTGGATGGCGTAGTCTCACGCACGCACCCAGGACAGAGTCATTAACACAGTGGTAATTACAAAGTCTGTTTGTACAGTTTAAAAAGTTCTCTCTTTTTATAAACTGCCTTACAATTTTAGTTGTCTTTTTCTGGTGTCTTTTGTGATTTTCTGAGGTGATAACTTCCTGGGAGGCAGGATTTAAAACCTGGAATAACAGCATTCCAAGGATGGCACTATGACAGGCATCCTTCATTTTTCCCGTGTCCTTCTGACTGACACTGGCCCTCCAGGTCCCTGCTGGTGTTCCCTGTCAGTGCCCAGGGCAGCTTCCTCACATAGGTGCCAAGAGGCTCAGGAGAGCTATGTCAGAGCAAGAAGGACTTTCTTTTCTTACGTCTTCTAGTGAACACTGTTGATTCCATTTACTTTTAGCCAACCACCTAAGGGGGTAGAGGCTGGAGCTCCGTGGCTCTGAATTTCAGACTTGGTTCAGTATGTTTTGGTGCTTTCACAGATCAGCGATCAGGTACTTGATTTTGTTCCATTAGGAGCAAAAGCTAGGATGTCCATTAGGCTTTTTGAAATACTGACAATAGCTTATGAGCATTTCCTGTCTATTGTTACCAGGAGTAGACAGCTCTTTCTGTCTATAGGCATAGACAGGCATTCCTTACCAGCTCTTTCTGTGGTCCCAGGTAAGTGTCCACGAGTGGCTCAGACCCAGGTAAGCTAGGATGGCAATGTGAAAAGACATCAAGAGAAGACTTGTCTCTAAGCCGGGGAAGAGGCCTGGAGCCTATCCTTCCCTCGCAGCCCTCAGAAGGAATCACCTGTCAATACCTCGATTTTTGAGCTTCTTGCCTCCAGAACTGTGAGCAGATACATTTCTGTTGAAACCCGCAGTCTGTGATGCTTTGTTAGGGCAGTCCTAGCCACTAACACAAGCACCCTTTCAGCGTGCTTTGGTCTCTGAGAACTTCTGGCACCTTATTTCAAATCCCTACTCCCCTGCCCTATCCCTGGATTCCATCCTTAGATTTAACTGTATCCTTCATTGCGCTCCCCGATGGAGTCCTTACTCTTCACCTCTACACGAATGAACAACTAAAGCTGAGTCTACTGCACAACTTTTTATGGACCTGACATAGTGAAAGGCCCCTAGAATTTTTAAGAATTTGTCTCAGTTGTTTTTTATCTACTCTGTCTGTTCTGGGTGATGAGGCCAGAAACTCTTCTGGAAACTCCTGGGGAATACCCGCCACACTCCTTCTCTAGTGCCTTGAGAGAAGATGAAGGTTGTGGAGAAGCGGTAGATTAGAGTTAGGAAGCTTCAAATGGATTTTTCTGCCTTGACTTTTCTTTTGCAATGAGATTGACATTGGTGTGTCAAGTCCCATGATCACCATCTCACTTCATTCTCAAAAGTAGCCTGTGACTCAAGCGAACTGAGGCTCACAGGGGTTCAACACAAGTTCACACAGAGAAGGGACAGAGGTAGGACTAGATGTCGGGTCTCCTGACTCCTGGCCCATGCTGCTTTTTCACTGGACCCTGTGGCTTCCCTGGGGATCTGCCTTCTCCTAATTGCAAAGGGGTTCTACTCCAGGCAGAAGAGCATCCGTGTGCCCAGGGAGCTCTACCCACCTGTGTCTGCTCCTGCATCCAGCTCTGTACTTCCCCAGCATAGAACGCAGGGCCAGGCACAGATAGTCCTGGATGGGCAGGGCCGGAAGGCTCCTGAAAGACTGCCTGATTTTTAAGCATTTTTAAGCAGTATCCTTTTTCCAAATGGGATTATACAAGGAACCTCAATACAAAAAGCAGATAAAAGTAGCTCTGTTGAAGCTGGTATGGGAGGGTTCTGTTCTCCCCTTCATATGCTCCTGCCCAAGAGGGCCCTGGAATCTTCCTAAAAATATTGGACTCCAAGAAAATTCAGTATGAAAACTGCCAATCCAATCCAAATGCTGCCCCCTCCCTTGAAGCTGAGAAAACGGAGACTCTGAGAGGGGAGACAACTTATTCACAGTTCCCTAGCAAGAGTGCCAGGGGGAGGATAATGAAGTCAGGGCCCCTGAGCCCGAGCCCATGCTCTGTCCTGTACTCCTACCCTCCGAGGGACATGGCAGGTGTTCAGTAAATGTTTGCGGAATGAATATATAAACTTTCTCAGAAAGTCCCCCATAATTTTGCCTTGCCTTGAGCCCATTTCCTCCACCCTAACAGCCTTTCTGATTCCTAGATTGGTTCCAAGCACAGAGCTCGTGCCCCATTACCCTGATCACTGCTGTCCCCAGCTCCATGATGGTGCTGCTCCTAAAACCCAGTTGAGAGCTAAATTTAATCCCAAGACTGGAGCAGTAATGGCCCACGTATCTCCTGGAAAAGCTCTTCTTGACTTTTTTTAGAGTGACTTTCTGCTGCAGGGGCATTGATGCCTACGGTTTTTTGCATAGTATGATGCTGGGTGACATCAAGAGTGCTAATGATGCCGCCTTTCTTTAACACGCTCTACTCAGATTCAGTCCTTGCACGTGGTCAAGAGAATAACTGGGCCATAGGCTCTAGTTCTCTCCTTTTAAAAACCTAATTAAAAAATTAACAGCATTCTGACATTGTCTGAGATTTTCCTCCAATCTGCTGACATTATTCTGTGAATCTGAGGCATGAGTGAAGGGGAGCCAGCTACATCATGACTGCCTGCTGCCTGCTATCAATTATAGGACATGTCTTGATTTCAGAGATGTGGCAGTGGGAAAAAAAAGTATGTCTCAGCATACAGTGCAGGGTTCCCCCACTTGAGGCCTCAGGTCCACAGACAGCACTGCCCACGGTGCAGTAGACTCTGAGACTGGGTCAAGGCCACGATCACGCCTGGATACAGTAGATAAACGGCAGCTCTCTCCCTCTCCTCTGTCACACTGCTTCTTCCCGCAAAGTGCCTATTGTGGTATTTGGCCCAGAGTGGGCACTCAAGGAATAAGTGTCGGAAGATTGACTGTGGGCAGTCACTTATTGCTCAATGCCTCAGTTTCTCTGTGAATAAGATACATATAATTGGCCCAAAGCAGGAGGCTCAACTGAGCCCAAACTGATATTTAAATGGATCTGAGGGCCGTGCAACGTGGCTCACACCTGTAACCCCAGAACTTTGGGAGGCCAAAGCTGGAGGATTGCTTCAGGACAGGAGTTTAAGACCAACATGGGCAATATAGCCAGGCACCCATCTCTACAAGAAAATAAAATTAGCCAGGCATGGGGGTGCATGAGTGTAGTCCCAGCTATTTAGGAAGCTGAGGTGGGAGTGATGGCAGCCTCTGTTATCCTTAATAACTATTGCATATGGGGTGCTGCTAAACAGGCCCTGGCAGGGCCAGATGACCTCGTCTGCCACCATCTGGAGTTGTTTATTCACATACAAGGCCTTCTGTTATGGATAAAGAGAATGGATGCTCCAAGGAGCATAGTGCCAGGGCAGCCTCCCAGGAGGATAGGAGGCTGGGGGCCTAAGGACAGGGCCTGTGGCAACAATTTACAAACCTCCTGTGTTCTGGGAAGATCACTGAGTGTTCTGCTAAGATCTAAATCAGCTGCAGGGCACTCAGCCTACATGGCCTCTGTAGAGCAGCAATACACCCCGCTCCCTGATAACTCCAGCACTGGTATCTGTGGCCCTTTCCTCCCCCATCCCAACTCCAGACGCAGAGCACTAACTATAAATTTAGCCTAGAGTAGGAATGCTTTAAAGATAAAACCACTTTAAGGTCGGGGGATATGATGTAACCTTGTAACCTATTATGAGGATCTGTTTAATGTACCCTATGATGATTAATAACATCGCTGATGCTGCTTTTATTGTGAGAATGTAAAAGTAACAAGGAAAAACAGGAGAGCAGAACAGCCCTTTGGGGGAGATAGCCTTGCTGTTCTCCAAAATTGCTGACTTTTTTGTAAATAAAAGTAGAATTATTGACTCTCATTGGCTTCTCCATTGGTTGGCATGGGTGATAGGTGGATAGACTCATTGATCCGGCAACAGGAGGACCATGTGAGCCCAGGCATTTGAGGCTTCAGTGAGCTATGATGATACCACTGCCCTCTAGCCTGGGCAACAAAGCAAGACTCCATCTCTAAAAAATAAATACAGTAAAATAATATAAGAAAATAAAAATAAATAAATGGATCTGCGTAAGTAGGGGGCATTGGTGAGAATTTTTTATAAACCACTCTATTGAAGTATATTTTATATACCATAGTTTATAATTTATATAATATCTATAATACATAATTTATAAGTAATATATTATTTTATAATTTCTATACCACAAAATTCACCCAACTTAATTGTATAATATAATTTATATATCTATAATAAATAATTTATAAGTAATATATTATTTTATAATTTCTACACCAAGAAGCTCGCCCAATTTAAGTATAAAATTCAATAATGTTTAGCAAATTAACCTGGTTATGCATGATCCCCATAATCCAGGTTTAGAACATCTCCACCATCTCACTTAGACCCCTGGTGCCATTTATGGTTTATTTCAGCTCCTCCTCTAGCTCCCAGTACCAGATAACTGCCAATCTATTTTCTGCCTCTGTAGATTCACCTGTTTCTGAACCGTATATGTGGTCTTCTTCTTCTTCTTCTTTTTTTTTTTTTTTAATTTTTTGCAGTTTTTGGCTGGGGCCAGGTTTGAACCCACCACCTCCAGTATATGGGGCCAGCCCTTCTCCTTTGAGCCACAGGCACCGCCCCATATATGTGGTCTTCTGTGAGCAATGAGGTTTTGGCTCCCAGGACACAGTGTTAGAGAGGCAGTGAAGGCCCCACCTGTGGGCAAGGGGCTAGAAACAGGAGGAGAAAGGGCTGTGAGCTTAGGAGGACTTTGGGAGACACAGGACATGTGACAGAGGGCAGGTTGGAGGGAAAGGGGATTCCCATGGTTCTGACGAAGGATGACTAAAGGGAATCACAGAGCCGTTTAGTGACAATCTTTAGGATATGCTGGGTGACAGCATCCTGGGTTGGGAAGCTGTGGACCCTCTGAGGGATTGGTCCTGTACTGCTTGTCTGGGGGACAAGCGAGTGGGAGGAAAGTCTGTTCGTAATAAAGCAAGGGTCTTTTAGAGCACCACGTGTGGGCCCCAAGTGGTGTCACCACAGCCCTGGATGGCCTCTGAATCCCCCAGTGCCTCCAGGGAGCAGCCGCTCGCAGGAGACTACGGCCACATGTTCTGCCTGGGAAGACCTTGAGCTGCTGGGGCTCCTACCCGCTTCCCTGGATGCCCCTAATTCCTGCCTCACTGTGAGGGGCCCTCACTGTCCCTTTCCCTTCCCCTCTCTTAGCCACACACAGCTTGTGTGGGTTTGGCCTCCTGGGGGCAGTTTCCAGCACACATAAACACAGAGGGGTGGTCTGGTAGCTAGAAAATGCCAGCTCTTCCCATCTAGAAAAAGGCAAGCCTTGTGTTGTTTTTCTTTCCCATAAATCATCACCAAGCACTCACTGCAGGAAATGGCCACATCCCCACCGCTGGGGACATGCCTCATTTTGGGGAATAGCTAAGGGCTATCTGGCAATGCTTCTCGGTTTGAAAGCTTCCTGTCAGCTTGCTCTCCTTTGCCAAGGGGGTAGGAGCTCCTTTGAACAAAACTGTTATTACAACTCCTATTCAGGCAAGAATGGGGGTTGGGGTGAGAGCTCAATTTTTTGCCCCCCCAAATTGAGGAGCAGCCTTGAAGCATTAATTTACAAAAACAAAAAGTTGGTGATAAGCTAACTGCCTGTGGGTCAAGGCATTTCTAAGAATATTAACTTGTTCCTAAGACAGTCCTTGGATGATAGAAAATGCCCATTGTTTGAAAGATAAGTTTTGGATAAGATAAAATAAGTATGGAGGCCAGTGGTGGCTTATACCTGTATTCCAAACACTCTGAAGCCGAGGCGTGTGGATTGCTCAAGCTCAGAAGTTCAAGACCAGCCTGAGCAAGAGCAAGACCCCATCTTTACTAAAAATAGAAAAACTGAGACATGAATATGGCTTAAACCCAAGAGTTGGAGGTTGCTGTGAGCTCTACCCAGGGTGATAGTATGAGACTCTGTCTCAAAAATAAATAAATAAATAAACATAAAAATGAAAAATAGGTGTGGAGTCTCCATTCAGTTGGCAACCTCGTCCTGGATGTCCACAGTTGTTAGATACTGAGTGCTCTCGGCATGGAGGAAAACAGGGAGGGAGGCATCAAGGAATTACACAAACTAACTGGGCAATGCCTATAATTTGGTCATTAGGAAAGCAGAATGTTAAATAGTCTATTTGCTGTGATTACATACATTTTATTTATTTTATACAATTTACATAATTTTTATTTCTAAATATAAAACCTGGAAGTGAAATATTGAACAATAAAATTGTAATGAAGGTTTCTTCTTCAAGGTTTAAAATCTAATCATCTGTCTAATTTAGCTGTTCATTTATTTCCCTATGTATGCCCCCACCTTGGTCCATGAGAACCTAAGGAGGCTCAGACGCTGATTTCTGCATCAGCTGAGCTTCGCCCAAGAGGACACAGAACTTTGTTCTCCCTTTGCTTCCAGGGCCAGACTGCAGACAGAGAGTACGGTTTCTCTAGGACGCACCTGCTCCGGGGCCATCTGGGTGTTTACAAACATGAGCAGTGGCTGCCTCACCCCAGGCACCCACTGAGTCAGTCTCACTGAGTCAGGCACCCCACTGAGCCAGATTCATGTTTTCTAAAGCTCCTCTGGGGATTCATCAGCAGGTGAAATTTTGCCAGTGTCGACACCCAGTTTGCACCTCTGCCCTGAACTCCCTGACTCTGACTGTCTGGGCCCGGGCCCCAGCACCTGTGCCTTAAGCCCTCCAGGTGATTCCGACAGACACTAAATTTGGAGAATCACTGATCCGTGGAGTAGACTCTTAATAATAGCCTGCCAGTGTCAGAGGCAGGAGCCAGGCCCAGAGCGGTGGCTTCCAGCTCCTTCCACTCCTCTGGTACCCGAGGGCAGCAGTGATGGGCAGGAGTCTCTGTGCCGAGAAGGGGCTGGACCACCCACTTTGACGGGTGGGGAGGATATGGGAATGGGGAGCAGCCTCCTAGCCAGGAAGGCCTCTGGGGAAGCAGGGAGCCCCCAAGGGCGTTCCTGTGTTGTCTCCCACCCACCTGCCCCTGCATGGTCTTGGCCTTCCCCATGACCCTTATGGAATCAGGGGCCCAGGAATGGTGTGTTCAGGTAAAAGCTTAGAAATGAAATTCTCATTTAAAAAATGTACTTCTGGACTCACAGGGTAGATGTCCAGTGAGAGTTTGCCTGGGAGGGTGTCCACTGATTAAGAAAGTCCTAATTATGAGGGTCCCTCACCTGTGAGGACCTTTTGAAGGTAGGGTGGTCCCTGCCCCTTCTGCCCACTTGCTACACAGGCAGAAGCAGCAGCAGGTCCACTCTATAGATGAGGCACAGTCAGCAGAGGGTGGTGCCAGAGCTCCGCAGGGAACTTAGATGCCCAGACAACTCTGCCTTGCAGGCCACCTTGCGGGTGGGCGCAGCACTAAATGGCACAGCTTGGTTCCAGCTTTAGGGAGAGGCTGCCCCATTTGTAGCCGCTGCCAGTCCAACTCAGCTTTATCTCCCTCTGTGCAAAAGGGGGGCTGGGTTAATAGAAAATGTTTTCACATCAACCTAGAATTTAGATTTATTGAAGGCATTCAGGCAGGGGATGGAGGGGTGAAGGATGGAGTTTCTCAGTCTCAATTTTTCAATGATGAGGAAACTTGTTCTGGAGTCAGACTAAGCTAGGTTGAAGTGCCATTTCTACCCTTCCCCATATTTACAAGCTTGCACCTCAGTTTCCTCATCTATATAATGGGGACGATACATCCTGTGTGGTGGAGTGTCTGTGGGTAATAAACGCAGTAGCGTAAGTGATCTGCCCGGGAAGTGACTGGCACAGAGGTCCTGGAGAAACACGAAATCCTCTCTGCTCCCCTTTTAGGCACCCAGAGTCCTTGTTCACACTGTGTAAACTCCATCTGTGAGAATCTAGGACACTGTCACTACAGAAACAGTAGCCAAAGTTACAGACACAATTAAGAAAACACAATGTGCCAAAATTCACATTTGCAAATCAAATAAAGGCAGATCATTCTGTTTGCAGAAGAATCCTCCTGTTTAAAAGAAGCCACAAACAAACAAACAAACAAAACCCTCCAAAACATACCCAGAGATCCCCTTCGAATCGTGTTAATTCACGCAATGATTTTCTTCAGTTAGTCTTTTCAGGGAACACGCTGACTGGGTAAGGCATAGAATTATTGACAACCTGGGCATCTCAGGGTCAGAATTGTCCCAGGTGGGAGGAGGAATTTGCATCTTAAACTGCATGAGTTAACCTTAGTATTCAAGATTTAAAAAAAAATTCCCTTTGAAAATCCTTAGCATAAATGTTCCATTGTCCTGACTTTATGGCCATAGAGAAAATGCCATAAAGGGAAGTAAGTGCTGGTGAAACTGCAGTGACTCCTCACATAAGGAAGTTGATAGGTTCTTGGAAACAGTGACTTAAAGCAAAATGATGTATGAGGAAACTCAGGTTTTTCCTCATCAGCATTACAACAAAACCACATTGAATGAAACGACATTATTTTAGAGCCTGCTGCCTGATGTTTTGCTTACAGTCACTTTCCAAGATCTATTCATGATGCCCAAGACTTGTACCGGAGCGTAATTCACAGGAGAAATCACTCTTGCTGGACCCTCGCTGGGCTTCTCTGTCTTTCTCTAAATCATGTGTTAACCCCGCAGCCTGGGGCCAGTGGGTAATGTCTCCAAGCATCTTGAACAGGGCTAGGGGCTGATACAGGCACTGGACAGCTGGTCCATGCAGGCCTGGCTCCCAAATGCCAGCTTCCTTCCCTACGATGGTTGCAGTGGGAGATCTGGCCATGATGGCTGCTACCATTTTTGTGCTCTCACAAAAACGCATTCATTTTGACATGAAAGTCTTTCAAGTTGGTGCCTTAAACACAGGTTCATCTTTAGTGAACTGGGGAAAAGGCTTTGCTCTGAAGGTCACCAAGCTTAGCTGGGCACGCGTGGGGATGAGGCCACCAGGAAGATGCCACGCTGTCTGCGGAATGACAGTGATCAGACCACCTGGATCATGTGCCCCTGGACCCATAAACTTGCAGGCCTGGGAAACATTCTCGGGGGTTCCTCAACCTTGGGTGCCGGTCAGATTCTTGGAGTAAGCCTTTAAAAAATACAGGTGCTTGGGACTCACCCTGACAAACTTAATGAGTCCTTGGCTTGTTGCCACCATGATGGAACTGAAGTCCCCTTTCATGGTCTCCTGCTTAGGGCAGCCCAACCCACTTTAGGATTCAAGCAATATCTGACGTGCCTTCTGCCCCATTCATTTCATGTGCTGGGACTTTTCCATTTTATTTCCGCCCCATAAGCCTGGCTTTTGTGCTTGACAAGACAGTAGATGTACAGTGAGTATTTCATGCAAGAATTTTACTGAAAGGACATTGAGGCTTAGAGGAGCAGTCTTGTTCAAGCTCATGCAGCTGGAAGGGGAGGACAGCAGGATTCAAAGTCAGCTCTTGGCTCCAAAGTCTGTCCAGAAGACCAAAACTCACATTATAACAAAGATATTTGTACCAGAATGTTTGCAGCCCAATTCATAATTGCTAAGTCATGGAAAAAGCCCAAGTGCCCATTGATCCACGAATGAATTAATAAATTGTGGTATATGT
>CAUYPK010159157.1:0-24661 GCA_963574355.1 Loris lydekkerianus | reverse complement strand
TGCTATCCAGATCCTGAATTCAATTTCTGACATCTCAGCTATTTGTTTGTGCATGGGGTCTTGTGTTGTTTCTGCCCCATTGATCCTTGGGGGAGTTGATCTACTCTGATTATTCATATTGCCAGAGTTTTTCTGTTGATTACACCTCATGATTGTTTTTCACCATTGCCTCTGGCTGTTCTCAGAGTTGGGGAGGTGTCTCTCTAAGATTAGACCCCAGCAGGATCACTCTATTGTTGCTGGATCTTTGTAGGGAGTGAACCTGTGTTGTTCCTCTGGGGCTGCCACAGCCAAAGAGTTCTAGTTGTTTGAGCAGCTCCAGATTGTGGCACACCTGGATCCAGCAACAGGGCAGGGGTGGTGCACATGGTTCTGGGAGTACCTGGCGCCCAGTGACTTTCGCATAGAGAGCCCAAGGCTTCAGAAGTCTCTGGCCAGGAGAAGGGCTCCATGCAGAGGGAGGGAGGGCTCCAGAGGGCACACGGCTACCAGAGTCCCTGGCCAGATGAGCAGGCCGGTGTGGAGGCACGAAGGGTACAGGAGTGGTGGGGGTGGCGGGAAGGGGGGTGCGCGGCTCCTATAGTTCCTAGTCAGAACCTGCAGAGGCCCAGTGGCGCTAGGTCGCGGGTTGGGGGTCGCGGGGCAGCTCTTACCAAGGTCCGGGCTGGCGCTGATGGCGGTCACGGTGCAGTTCTTACAGAGGTCTGAGCAGTGCAGCTCTTACGGAGGTCTCTGCAGGCGCTGGTCACGGTCATGGCGCAGCTCTTAAGGAGGTCTGGGCGGCAGCTGATAGTGGTCGTAGCATAGCTCTAACCAAGGTCCAGGCGGTATCTCAAGATTTTCTACTCATCTGTGTTAGTTTGTTAAGGCTGCCATAACAAAGTACCACAGACTGGGTGGCTTAAATAACAGACATGTCTTTCTCACAGTTCCAGAGCCTAGAAGCCCAAGACCAAGGTGTAGGCAGGTCTGTTTTCTTCTGAGGCTCTTTTCTTGGCTTGCAGATGGCTTCTTTCTCTTTGTGTCTTCACGTGGTCTTTCCTCTGTGTAGGACTATCCCACACTATAGCTGCCATGGACTCCGGGCCTTGGCGTGGTATTCTGGCCACCTGGCATGTTGTTTCTTTGATCTCCACCTGACAGATGCTGATTTATACTTCCAGATACAAGATGAATAGCACCTCTTCTAGGCAGCCTTTCCCAGGAATTGTTTCTTTCCACCTGGCTATTTTTAGAGATGGAATCTCCCTCTAGCTCAGGCTGGTCTCCGACTCATAAGCTCAGGCGTTCCACCCACCTCAGCCTCTCAAAGTGCTAGAATTACAGGCATGAGCCACCACACCCAGCCTCAAAATTTGAAAATTAGTGAGCCAATTTTGAAAATTAGTGAGCCAATAGAAAGAAAGCATTTGGATTAGCACCTGGAATGCTCTACGTAACTGCGTGCTATCATTTATGGAGATGATCATCACTGAGCTATTACATGTCACTGGGTCCTGCAGGAGCTGAGCTTCTTACAAATTCACTAAGTTGATGCAAAAATACTGTGATACCTAAAACTCATGCACAAGACCATCTATCTCATTCTTTTGGAGGGAATTTTTAAAACACATATATTCCCGTCTCAAGAGAGGAAACAAGGAGGAAGCTAACAGAGGAGAGAAATAATTTTTACAAAGTGCCCTCAGCAATATATTGGATTGAAATACACACACACATACACATATGAATATACGTATATACATTCACATATGTATTTATCTCCATGTATACGTATGTGCATATATATGTATATATATAATTAAGTTGGTCACTTTTTCCTGAACAATTTCACAGAGATACTGCAAAATACCTAAAAAGAAAGACCTAAGTAGCTCCATTGGCCTGACACAGTATGGCGAAAACTATGCAATCAAGAAGATCTGGGTTCAAATCCTTGTTCCATTTTATTAATCACTTCACCTCTCTGAGCCTTAGTTCTCTAACCTACAGAACAAGGATGAAAAAAAAACATTACCTGCACAGGATTCTTGGAAAGATTAGATGAGATAATGTACACAAAACACCACGCATTGAACCAGGTATGAAGTAAGCCCTCAAACAATGGCAGTTTTTCCTCATTATTAAAATAATCATCATTTTGTTTTTAAAAAGAAAGATGAGGCAAAACTTACCTCAGCCACCGTGAGAACACAGTACACAGACTGGTGCTCTGGGTCCACGCCTTCTAACTTCATGCCAACCTTGAATCCGTTTTTGTTATATGGAAAGGACTGATACTAAAAAGGCAAGAGGACAGCAGTTTCAGCATCTCGTCCTGACTAAGAACACGAATAACTACCATTCTTAAAATAAAAGTCTATCTAACAAATACATAAATAAACAAATCCTGAAAACCCAAAAGGATTAATAAATAATTCAATGAAAAAATGGACAAAAGCTATAAACGGATCAAATGAAAAGAAATTGAAAGTGTTACAGCTTTTGCCTTTTACATATTTGAAAAGAGGTTTAACTTTTATCTGTAAGAGTCATACAAAGTAAAACTGTCACCCAGGTACATTTCACCCATCAGGTTAGTAAAGATCAAGAAGTTTGATAACATGTTGGTAAGGTTCTGGGAAAACAGATGCATGCACACATTGCTAGGAGGAAGGAACTTGGTTCAAGCTCTAGCAATTTCAGAGTTTCTACTGTCGTGTGTCAGTCAGTACTGAGCAACGTAAATTATTATGGAACACGCCTAAGAGGGAATACTATACATTAGCATAAAAGAATGACGAAAGGATTCACAAGCTGAAATCATCTCCAAACTGCCAAGTTAAACAAAAAAAAGCAACATCCAGAAAGTATGTATCAGATATCGCCATTTGGTTTAAGGCAGAGAGGGGAGGATTTGTGTAAATTGCCTATATACGTGTAGAATTTTCCAGGAAGGGAATATAAGAACTGGTAATAGCAGTTACTTAGGAGAGGCAAACCTGGTGCTTAGCAGGGCAGGGCTGTGAGGGACACAATTCATAGCCTTTTAGTACTTCCACATTTTGAATCACATGAATACATTGCCGATTCAGACCATTAGCTGTCTTTATACTTAAAAAAAAAAAAAAAAAAAAAAAAATGCAAGCAACTCTATTTTGTAAAGGACCAAAGTTACAGAAAATAATTACACAGAACAAGTTTATATGTAATTACTACTACGTGTAAATTAAATGTTCTTAATGTAGATGAAATCGTCCTCACGTTTACCATTCACCACTTTTTAAAAACTCCCTATGCTCATACATATATAAAAAGATTTCAATGGCAGATTTATTACATGCCATGATTTAAAATAACTGAATAATTCAAACCAAAGGTCTGCAAATTACAGTCTGTAGGTCAAATCTAGCCGACCACCGGTTTTTGTAAATAAAGCTTTACTGGACCACAGCCACGCTCCTCCGTTTACACACTGCCCCCAGCTGCCTTTGTGCTACACCAACCAACTTGAGTTGTTGCAACAGAGACCAGATGCCCTGAAATGCTTAAAGTATTCACTAGCTAGGCCTTTACAGAAAAAGTTTACTGACCCTGTTTTAGTCCAGTGATAGCAGCTTCTACTCAAAACTATACATGTTATTTATATTTTTAACTGATTTTAAATCACGTACGATGAAATGTTTTTATTATAGCTAATATAATAGTGACCCATTTTTCAATGTTTTGTTGTGACAATATTCAAATCATTTTTATTCTCCCAATGTTTGAATGAATGAAACTTTCTGCCAGTTTTTTAACTGCTAGTTTTTTGGGAATAGTATCAGTATCCCTGTTAAAGTTCATGAGTGCAAACTCAGTAAATGCTGAGAGAAAAGAGCATGCATGTGTTAACGTGCACCCACACGCGTGGCACTGGGGAGGTGTGCACACATCAGTGCTGTCTTCCACATAAACATACATGTGAGAAGCTATGTGTTTGAGAAATGATCCCAAGTCAGATGTCCTAAACAGGCAGTGGAAACGACAACCCCAATTTAGAGCAGCATCCCACAGCTCCTCTGCCTCCCAGACCGTGTTTCTAGAGAGCCGATACCTCCTTGAATAGCTTCACCGGCACCGCCACAGCCTTCTCCTCCTCCAGGTAGGACGCCCAGCACCATGCTTTCTTTCCTTTGGGAGGCAAACCTGAAAGTCAAATCGGACTAAAGTGACAGAATTTCCAAATCTAAGAGATCAGTGGTGTACTTGGTGAACTCTCACTTCCCTCACTATTCCTGCACTTGGCTCTCCCCTTATTTCCACGGCTGCTGTCTCTGGCTCTAGTCCTGACTCCTCTTCCCGAGAAATGAGAGCTAGAAGTGAACTGTGGTACGCAGACACCACAGGAGGATGGGGGAAAGACGTGGAAGGAGTTCAAGTGACTGAGGAAGACCTGGCAGGAAGACAGAACCTCACCATGGAAGCTACAGCAAGGGAGAGCGTCTAGAGGCAGGACATGCAAAACATTTCTCCTAAGAGATCAAGAAATGAGGAAAGGCCAGTGCAGGGAGCAGATGAGGAAAGGGTACTAATCTTGGAGAGATGGGGAAAAAAAAATCAATACAAGAGTCGGAATTTTTAGATGCAAAAGGAATACGTGATGAAAATGTGGAGGTAGCTAATATCAATTTTATTAATATTTTGGATTAATTTGACAAATAATGGAAATGAAGGGAAGACTGTAAAAGCTTAATGGGTGGCAAAGTTGGAGGAAAGGTATCTTGGGGTTACACTGGAACAGGCAAAAATAGAGTCCAGGAAGAAAACTGAAAATCTAAAGGGGAAAAAAAAAAAAAAAAAAAAAAAAAAATGAGAGAAAAAGGTCCTAGAAGAGCCACGGGCCTAGAATTTCAAACAGAGTAGAAAGAAAGGGGATGGGAAAGAAAGGTCCAGCAAACAGACGTGTTGAGGCAGAATACACAGTAACTGAGGAATTTACTCCCTTTCATCTAAGCCACAGAAGACAGGTCATCTCTGAAAAGACACAGCAGTCAAGCTACACCCCTGGGGCAGGGAGGGACATTTCCAATACTTTTTGAGGAATAAACAGAAGAACCCGCTAGTAAAGCATCTGGACACTGAAGTGGGGCACTGGGTACAGGGCGCCGGGTGACAGTGGTGCTGGGGTCGGGGTGACGCAGAGCGGAGGAAACTAAACCAAAAGACTGGCTGCACCAGGCCAAGGGAAGCCTTGCGGAGCACTCTGGGGCCTCTACGGGAAAGACTCAAGGTCCCGAATTCATCCAGACTTAATACCACAAGCAAGGGCCCAAGGGCTGGATTCCTCACGGGAACAAAATACTGTCTGAGGAAGAATAAAGGAAGAATGAATGTCACCAGCCACATTGTGCTTTGAGAGGAAACATTAAAAACCTAAAACCTTAGAAAATGAACCAGAACAGATACTGCAGTCAAGAGGCAGAAGCAGGAACCACCCGCCTGATGGAAAAATGAAGATGTTCTCCAGCTTACCCTGAAACCATTTGATAGTTGACAATTTTCCATTTTTCTCTTTACTTCCTCAGAACCCTAATTTTTTACTGATGAAATGGAGTTGTAGAAAATCCCAAAGCAATACTTGAACTGTCATAGCATCCATCCCAAAGAAAACTAAAATTTCTACCTGTGTAAAATATTTTCAATATCAGAAGGCTACAAGTAAAACCTTTTTCCATCAGCTCACCCTGCTTTAATACAGTGGAATCTCCTCGTCTTTTCCTTCGGGCTCTCTGTGAACCTCTCAGGATTCTTCCATCTTGTTTATTCTCCTACAACAAGAAAGGAAAATGATGACTTTAAAAGTTCATGAAATTGGCTCCAATGAAAAGTTAGAAAGCTGTCAGGAAGCATTTTTTTTTTTTGCTGTTGTTCTTTTCTTCAATTTCACTTCTTAACTTTTAAGGAAAGAAAGAATATAGTACATTTGAGAAAAGTGTTGCTTTTGGCCTGAAAAAGCACAAAGTAAGACCGTTTCCAAGAACTGCCTTCTGAAAGCATGGACATGGCTCCCTCCTGCGCTGCTCCTCGAGGCAAAGTCCACTCCCTGCCCCCGGCCTCTCTGTTCTGGTTTCCCTCACACTGCACCAGCCCCTCCTTCTCAGCCCCCCTCTCTTCTTTCTAGTCACTCCCCTGGTTTTAAAGGTCGTGCCTATCTCCAGCCCCCTTCTCCCTGACTCCACGTGTCTGCACCCAACTGCCTACTTGGGCTATTCCCCTGGACGGCTAATAAGCATCTCCAACTCAGGATGGCCAACGGACTCTTGGTTCTCTACTCCATCCTGCCTTCTCATTCTTAGTAAGCAGCGTGATTATCCAGTTAACTGTCAAAGCCAAAAAATCTAAGAATCATCCCTGACTTTTCTCCTTTCCTCGTATACTCTAACAAACCTACCTCTAACACAGACCCAACTCCACTGACTTCTTTCTTCCACAGTCTGCTGCAATAAACTCCAAACTGGCCTCCCTCATTCTACTCTTGCTCTCATCTATCAAAGCTACAGTGGTCACCTGAAAACATACATCCTTGCAAAGCATTCCCGTGCCTTCAAGTTTACGATGGCTCCCCTTATACTCAGAATACAATAAAGACCCATTACTCTGCCATACCATAAAGCCCCCAAGCCCTGGACCACCCATACTTCTTCAGCTTCACCCTCTCCACTCTCCTGTAGACCACAATGCTCAAGCATATTGCTCTTTTGTATTTCTTCAAACAGAAAATGCCATACACGTTCTTACTGCAGAGACTTCCCCTAGCTCTGCTGCCCAGAGGACCCTTCATTTTTCACTTTTTAAACAGCTGGCTCCTCGTTATTTGGACCACATTGTCCATGTCACCTTCTTTGGGAGGCGTCCCTAACAACCCACCTTCAATCCTAAAGTCCTATCTTAATTCTCAACATAGCACCAGCTGACATCTCTCCTGTTCGTTTGTTTATTATATGTCTCCTTCATAAGAATGCAGTGTCTCTAAGAGGGAGACCCTGTCCTCCCTGTCTGACTCATCCCTATATTCCCAGCTTCTAGAATAGTGACCAGCTAATAACACTTGCTCAATATTGACCTTAAGGGAAATGCTTCCAGACCTTGAACCATTAATACACACTTTAGGGATAATACATTTATGTTTTAATTAGCACATTTTGAATGACTTTTCCCCAAATATACCTGATATTTATGTGCCACTTTCTACCCACCCATATAGTTTATGAGATCTGCCTGTGATTTACCAAAATGGGAATGGCATTTTGCTGTCAGGAGGAATTTAAGATTCATCTACAAAACTTAAGGTTTTTCTGTTGTCTCTCACTCCAGCAATATATTTCAGGACATCCCATTTCTTCATCCTGATAAAAGGATACCGTATTTATTATTCCCATTTTGAGAGGGGGACAGTGAGACACAGAGCTAAGGTGATTTGTTGATGGCCAGACAGTTCTGGAACTAACACTGGAACCCCAGTAACTGGCTGCAGGGCAGTGCTCCTGATCACGATGCGACCCACGTAAGAGGCCTCCCAGCACTGCCGGTAGTAGGATAAGAGCCACTAACCATTTCATCATCCCTCTCTTCTCCATCCTCCTTGAGGTCGGCTTTCACAGATAATTTTGGCTTTTTCTTCCGACTACACTTGGGATCTTCTTCCTCGTTGTCTTCCCCTGTGTCCCTTTCTTCCTTCTGATCTCTGTTGTGTTTATAAACCCAAAATAGTGACAGCAGACAATACCTATCAAACATCTACATGTTGATCATCAATGCAAAAATTGTTTCAAGTAAGTGCCCCCCCACAAAGGAAAAATATTTAATCACCAGGAGAAATCCACGGGCATTAGAATATCACATAAAGCAATGCTTTAAAACCACTATTACGTATAACATCTGTCAGGGTAGAAAGTGAACCAAGAATCTAATTTATTAGATTAATTTCACGCATGGACCAAGCATCTATGTGAAATAGTTTATAAAAAGTTTATAATTACTGGTTTATCATATCTATCATCCATACCAATAAAAGAATCAATTATTAGAGATATCTTTTTTCAAAGGTCATTTAAAGCAAGGATCTAGCAATTATCAAGAATGACAAATCAACCTAAAAGGCTAAGTGTACCTTGGTAAAACATCAGTTGGGCAACAGAAACAGAAAATCCCCAAACCTGCACCTGATTTAAACATGTGGGAAACTCCACTAAAATACAAATGTCTACTAATTTCTTTGTAGTATACAGATTATGTGTCAGAAAAACACCTTCTTCGTGATAAGGTAAACTTTTTCAGACCGCTCCCAAAGATCATATATGATGGCCAGTCACAGTGGATGTCCCTGTGTCACAACCCTCACTCTGCACCTGAGACCATCAGTAACACAACTCACGACACTATCCACTAAGGCCATTTTCATTCATTTGATTACTAGTCAATCAGTGGGAGCCTTATTCTATATGTGGAGTTGCAGCTAAGTTATGTGAGAATTCCTACAATATAAATAAAACTGCATTTCCATAAATCTCAGTATCATCCAAATATATATGTAGCCCCAGAAAAATTGAAATATTCTTAGCTGCGGAGCAATCAGATTAATGTAAAGACAAAGCTGATGACAGGGGAGAGGTTGTATTGCAGGCAGAATGTTAGCAGTACAACTCAGACAAGGCATGACAGATGTCACCAGCTTCAATAAAGGGGTCAGGGTTCATGTGCCTCTAAAGGAAAAGTGTCAGGGAGAAAGGTGTAAATTGGCGTCAGATGTCAGAGAACACAAGCCCTCACAAGCACCATCACCTTGGACTCTAAAACCCATTTTATCAATGGAATGGGGCAAAAACCTACTTGTCTTTGATATGGCGAGCACAGTTCTGGCTGCAATAGTTTCCTCCAGAAAGACACTCATCTACATTGCCATACTGACAACAGTTCTCACAGAATTGAAGCCCTTCTACTTTCACTGGATCCTTCAACCTGAAAGGCATCCCAGTCTTCTCTGAAAAGACTAGAAGATGGAGAAAAAAAATTTAAACCTTGACAGAATATGGCCTGCAATACAATTAAACTTTTTCTTCTAATAATGTTGTTAGCAATACAATAAAAGAATAGTGTTTGTTGAATGAATGATTGATTGATATATAGTTTTTAGCAAGGAGAGAGAGATGAGCTTGCAAGAAATCATTCAAAACATTTCTGCAGAAAGGATAAACCAATGTTTGTCCAAGGCTTTTTCTACAGACTTCAAAGTAAAATGAAGTCACTAAATTCCAAAGATGCAACTATCGACCTATAGAATCTTATTCTGCATTTGTGTCTTTGAGAAAACCTAAAAAGAGTCACCATGTTATTTCGCATTTATAACCTTTTGATGAGTGATTATTCTGTTTTACTAAATTGGTTAAATCAATACCTTTTTATTTTACTTTTAATGTAGCAGGTCTCCTAGATCCTATTTATCCAAATTATGTAAGAACTTAATTTCCTTTTGCCTGCATAGTTTAGTCTAATCATTCATTCAGCAAACATTTTTTTAGGCACCAATTTATGCTAGACACTGATAATGACAGCATAGACCTTGCCCAAGAGAGCTCACAGTCTAGAAGAGAAGACAGGCAAGAAAACCAGTATTTATAATAAAATGTGAGACATGCAATAATAGAAGCATGAGCAAGTTCCAGAAGTAGTGCAGAAAAAGTAGTGATTCATTTAGCCTGGGGGGAGGTCAGGGAAGAATTTTCTGATAAAAAGCTTCAATGGAGTTTTGAAGGCTCAAGAGGAATTTACCAACTGGACAAAAAGAGAAACGGCATTCGAGCCAGAAAAAAAACAGCATGAGCAAAGGCAAGAAAGCATGAAACCACACGATGTGTTGGGAAAATTATACTTCATTCTGTGCTGCTGGCACTGCCAGAACACAACGTACAAAGAAGAGAACAGAGCCTGAGGGAGACGGAGCAGGCAGGTGGGTGCAGGTCACCCGATCGTTGTATGTTCTTCTAAAGAGGCAATGAGAAATCAATGAAGTGTTGAGGAAGCGATCTACACAAGGTTTTTTGACTTCAGGGTGCAGGGTAATTTGAAAGGGGGTGAAATTAGAAGCACAGTGACTTCTGCAATAGCTCAGATGAGGATTGATAAGGACCTAAATTAAGGCAGTGGCAGCAATGACAGGCAGAAAAGGCCAGATCTGAGACAGATTTAGGAAATTAAAATCAGGATTAAGTAAAGAGGACGTGGGGATGGGAGGAACGAATTCAGGATGACTCCTGTATTTCTTGCTTGTCCACTGGGTAGACAAGGCTACCATCAACTGAAATACGGGTTAGGGAAGAAAGAGAAGGTTTGAGGGGAGGGGAGAAAGAAATAGAAAATGAATTGCATTTCAGACATGTGGAGTTTGAGGTACCTGTGGGACATCCAGGTGGAGATGTCCAGTAGGCAGGTGGAAATACGGGCCTGGAGCTCGGGGGAGAGGTCGGGGCTGGAGATATAGATTTAGGAGTCATCAGCATATAGGTGTTAGTTACAACCACTGGAGTAGATGAGAAAAAAAGTGGCAGGCTTTTGGCTAAATCACCTATGGATTTACTTGATAAATTTCCAACTAACCTTACGCTATTACAGATCTGGCATTAGGAAGGAAGATAGGTACTAGCTATTTTAAAAATTAAAAGCTGGCTCCTGTCAGTCTCATTACAGAAATTTACCTAAAAACATAAGATGCAAAAATCACCCAGGACTTTCAAAGTTCCAGCCTATTATAAAACCTTAGATATTCTTATTTCAAATCCTTCCAAAGAAGAAAGAAAATGCAGACAGCCCTTTCTTACCTTCTTGAGCAGTGGGTACCATCCAAGTGGTGGTAGCAGTTGCTTTCCTAACATTCTCCATCTCGCTCTCATCTGTAATAACTTCCAGGGCTCCAAACTCATTTACTCGAAACTAGCAGAAAAGAGGCAAAAGTTACAAAAGTGCTCAGGACAGCAAAGATTTAATGGCTGATTCATAGAGTCTTTAAGCAAGTTAATTATATATGTTAAAAGTTAATTTAAACAACCACACCTTTATAAGCCACCTACTGACACTAAGACCTTTGCATTTTACTAATTTTGGGATTTAGGGAAGGGGAGCAGAACCAAGCAGCAGGACACATGCAGCCCGGGCCTGTCCTACAGAGCCGCCATCTTGCCTGGAGGACTTGCCATTTCAGCCCTGGCCTGTCCTACAGAGCCGCCGTCTTGCCTGGAGGACTTGCCATTTCAAACATACTTCATTTTTTAACTGTGTTTTTCCTTATTTCACACTTTGGCATTAATCAAAGAAAGTAAAATAAGAATTACTCTTTCCCAGGAACTGATCTGTTTCACCCACGCTCACCAAGTTCACGAAGAAGGAACATCTCTATCCAAGAAATAATGACCTGTCCCTCCTTCTCTTTATGTTCCAAGATGTGCTCCTGGAAGGCTGACGCACATGCCGTGTCACCGTCTACAGGGCTACATTTCTTCTTTCTTTTACTGCTCTTCAGAATTCTCCATTATCTTAACCTCTAGTCCTCCAAAACCTCAGGAAATTTCCATGAGCGCTAAACAAGCGTACTAGCTATAGGCCAATTTTATCACTAAAGAGTAAGGGCCTTTTGATTTCATGGATATTCCCATTCTAAATATTGAAAATGTCCTCTCACCTTTTGGTAAGCTTCAAAGCATGTTTCTATAACAACCTGTTTGTACTGTGTGTGTATGTTGAAGGCTTAACCGTTATTTATGTATGTGCAGGGGTCTTGTTGTCTCTGAAGAAGTGAGGCTTAATCTGATACTCATGCATTTTAGAAAGTTTTCCAAATCCCTTCTGTTTTTCTTTAAAACAGAAAGACATTAGGGATTCACTAAGTTTAACAGGTGATAAAAACCTAGGAAGCTCAATATTCAAAATGATAATAAATTATAACTTTTTACATCTTTCACAGAAATTATGAGCATGCGCCCTCCATTTGCCAATTGAATAATTATTCTTTCCACCAGGTTAAAAACAGCCTCTTAAGCAAATTTCTACACATAGCCCACAATTATTAAATGAAGACTGAATGAGGTGAAACAGTTACGGAGTGTGAGACTATTTTCTCCTATGGTATATTCCAAATACGAGTTCCCAGGGTAATATGTAAATACAATACCAAGTGTATCCAACTAAAATGTCAGTGTAGAAAGTGGTAGTAAGTTAATTAGTAGGAAAACAGCTAAAAATAACTACTTTTTTGAAAAACAAAATATTAAACTAAAAAAAAAAAGTTTTTTTAATGACCCCTCTGAACACAGAATATTTCAAAATAAGGCTGATAGTACCATCTACTGGGCAGGAGTTTAAAAAACAAGCTATTGTAATAATTATTAATTAATGATATTAAAGAACATGATAGAAAATCACTTCTGAATTAGAATTTTAAAAATAGGCACAAGCCCAACACTTTCCCTCAGGTAAGTAATTTTACTTTCAATACATGTCGCTGATGTTAATTTATGCTTATTTGATAAATATAAAATGTGAGGGAGAGTATCAAACATTTACATTAAAAAGAAAGTCTCCAGTGGCTTAAGTTTTCACATTGCTGTGACTCTGCAAACCACCCAGCCTTTTAAACACTAAGAAGGAGACCACCACTGAGTGTCATCTCCAAATGAAAATTCAGAACTATGACACCCAGAAGCTGTAGGCTCAGATATCCTCAAAATAAAAAGGTAATATTCCCACAATGCACATTTAAACCCAGTCAGTTTTCCCTTCACCTACAATAACAATAATTGCCAGTAACAGTTCTATAGTCTGATTACAAAGTAAAGCTGCAAAGTCACTTCGC
This sequence comes from Loris lydekkerianus, assembly GCA_963574355.1. Taxonomy (NCBI): domain Eukaryota; kingdom Metazoa; phylum Chordata; class Mammalia; order Primates; family Lorisidae; genus Loris; species Loris lydekkerianus. Next base: position 11,799 of record CAUYPK010159157.1, on the reverse strand, counting down.
CATAATCCACAGATGGATTTCAAGCATTTGCAAATCCCATAAAATATATGTGAAATTATGGTAAGTGCACATACATGTTTTTCTGGAGACAGAATTCATAGATTTCATCATATCCTCAAATGCAAACAGCCCTGAAAAAATTCAGAACTGTTCTAATCAAAGTTGCTTATCTCAAAAATTAAAAACCTCAAAGTGTTTTCAAAGAATTCTATCATATGCAAAAAAATACAGGGATCAAATATGTCTCTGGATTTCAACTTGGATTTACTTGTCTTCCACGGTATTACTATTACAGAAAATGTCAGTTAATATTACTGATGTCCCATAAACAGAATTCCAGAAAAACGGATATACTTTCTAACTCTTCTTTTCCCCAATGAAACGCCCAGGTTCTGAAATTGGTAACGCTTTCATGAATGCCTTTGGAATGATAAAAAGTTCACCTCTACTTTTTTTTAACTATTAGTTCTTTTTTTTTTTTTTTTTTTTTTTTTTTTGCAGTTTTTGGCTGGGGCCGGGTTTGAACCCACCACCTCTGGTATATGGGGCTGGCGCCCTACTCCTTGAGCCACAGGTGCTGCCCAACTATTAGTTCTTTTAACCTAGAGAGCTAAGAACAGCATAAAACATTTGTCTAGTAGCTCCATTCTACAATCAAGAATATCAACATTATAAACTTTACATAAGAAATTTATTAAGGACACCAATCCATCAGCTGACTAAGTTCTTCTTCATGCGAATATCCAGATTAATCAAAAAGCAATTATGCCTGAAGTATTTAAAGGGTTGCAAATGTTTTGTTTGGCTTGAACTACCTTTAACTGATTCTCTTCTTAATTTTGGCTTGGAAAGGCAAAGGACCTTTTGTCTATTTTTACCTGTCTTTAGTAATAGATCACCAAAAGACACTGCTGACATTATTATTTTGTTTTATTACTTTCAATGCTGAAATTGGATTACCAGCATGTTTTAAGTTAGGGCAAAAATATTTGGTAACTGAACTATTTTGAACATTAATCTAGGCAAGGCCAAACCATGTACTAACGGTGCAGGGAATTTCACAGGTGGCTTTCTGCCTGGCTGTGGAGTCTTGCTGGTGGCTAAGTGGTGACTTTTCTTACTAGATACAATGCTATACCCTCAGGAGTACATCTGCATTTTACTGAGGGACTGTGAAAGACATCATGACCCAGAGGAATAATTCAGGTGCAGAAACCAGTCAGGCCCAGGGCACCTTCCCACGCACCTTTCCACAGCCACTTGGTCCCCTGCCTATTCTTAGAGCTGGTCATGAGACATTAATCTATAAAAATAATCTATTTTAAAACAACAAATTAAATAATGGCAAAATTTGCTTAGACAAAAATGTCTTATTAACAACTATCATATTTTTCAAGAATGTTGGGGTACACCTGCTGTGCTCCCTTGATGCACTTATACCTTCTTCAGCTGTGCCCTCCTCTGGAAAGGAAGAAATCCTTCCCTTTCCTTCTCCAGTCTCCGCCCCTCAAAAGTACACATGTATACTCCCATCTGAAGGGAGGCATCTGACGCTTTAATAAATGTTTACCTCCTCTAATTCTGCAACATTTTCCTTGCACTTTTGATATGAAAATGCTTTCTCTCCTTCAACATTATAGCAGCAGTAAGAAAATCAATTTTAATATCAGGAAAGCCTGGTTTTAAGACCCAGTTCTGCCAGTAAGTGACTTAAGCAAATGAATTAATCTCTCTGGGTCTCTGTTTTCCCATCTGTAAATCCACAAGAGAGACATAAAAAGGATTAACTCAAAGGACCCAGGTAGAAAGCCCCCTTGAGAGTAAGTCCTCTGTTCTTACCCAGAGAAGGTATCTGTGCACTGTTTTCTATAAACTTTAGTTGTCCCAGTATGGAAAAGGAAAAGGGAACTCTAGCAAGGGGAAAAAGGAAAAGTGGCCCAGGGTGGGCTGGGTAGAAAACAAGAGCACACTGAGGAATGAAAGGAGGTCTGGCCTGAGAGAGGTAGAGGCCAGACCACACAAACACTCCAGGGGCAAACACAGGGGGCTTGGCCCACACTATGAAAGACTTTGGCAACTGCTAAAAAATTTTAGGCAGAAGAGAGTCATAACTTGATTGGAAAGTCATCATAATGCTTTTACAGACAAAAGTTCCCACAAAAGGGCACAAGTTAAAGCGTATAAAAACCTGTCCCCAGGGGGTGGAGAAAGAAAGAGCAGAGAGAGAGGGAAGGAGGGAGGGGGGTGGAGCCTTGGTGTGTGTCACACCTTTTGGGGGCAAGACACAATTGCAAGAGGGACTTTGCCTAACAAATGCAATCAGTGTAGTCTGGTTTATTGTACCCTCAATGAATCCCCAAGAATGAAAAAAAAAAAAAACCTGTCCCCAGAATGAGAAAGCGGCTTCTCTAGACTGGGGGATGGATGATGGACTGTATGAGCTGAACCAACTTGGGTGGGCTGTCTTAGGCTATCACACTGCTGGGCAATAAACCACATGCCTATGCCCATTAGAGCACAGAAGCTTGGGAGTGTGAACAGGCAAGGCATGATGGGCCAGAGTAAATTTCATGATTTAGTCTAAATTCTTTCCAATATCTTAATTTTGTGAAAAATCAATTCCTCAATCAACTCACCAACTCAGATTTCAAATAAGGAGCAAATGAACCCTCAGTAATGTAATCAACCAGCTAGTCTCTGAATCTCCTCAGATAAAAAGGGTTATGAAGTAGAATTTTTTTTTTTTTTTTTTTTTTTTGAGACAGGGTCTCACACTGTCGCCTTGGGTAGAGTGCCTTGGTGGTATCATCACAGCTCATAGCAACCTCACACCTGAATTCAAGTGATCACCATGCCTCAGATTCCCAAGTAGTTGGCACTACAGGCACCCACCACAAAACCTAGATTATTTTTCTATTTTTAGTAGAGACAGGGTCTCACTCTTGGTCAGGCTGGTCTCAAACTATTGAGCTCAGGCAATCCACCCACCTTGGCCTTCCAGAGTGCAAGGCTTACAGGTGTGAGCCACCATGCCCAACCAAGTAGAAAATAATTTTTAACTTGTTTTTTAAGTGCAGTATCATAGGGAGTTATGATAACATCATTGCATTCAAGCCTGAGCAATGGAGAAAATACCAAACTATCTATAATACATGTAATGAATTGAATACATGGCAATTCTCTGGGTAATATGAGTCTGAAAGTCATGTTAAATAACCCAGATTAGAATACCCACTAAATGGCCTAATTATCTGTGTACCTTAAGAAAAGTAATAGCTTAATTTCTAAAATTCACAGTTTAGAAAGGCTTAATGCAAACTAGATTGCTTAGGGACAGAAACTTTACTGTCATAAGCTAACTGAACAAAAGGTACAAATTTCATCATCTACTAGATGTTTAAAAAAAGCTACTGAAAAGAAAAAGGATTAAAAGTGCACAAGAAAAAGAAGAGAAAAATGTGATTTAAAAAGTAGCTTACATTATATATCATAAAATAAGAAAAGATACAATTTGTTAAATGTTTTATATAGTATTTTCCATCCTCATAACCCCCTTATAACATTGTAATATCCCCATTTTATAGATGAGGATCCCCAAAATCAGGGAATTTAAACAATTTGAAAAAGCTCAGGTAGCTATTATGTAGTTGAAAATATCAGAGTTTTAGAAACAGTTGTTCTTTCTCAAAAAATTTTTATATCCTACCTCCATCATATCTTATCCAGGTGAACATTTGGAAAATGCTAGAGCAGGTAAAATCCCTGCTGATTATAGAGGAAACTTGACCCAAAGAAACTGACTCATTCAAGGTAATACAGAACTAAAACTGAAAACCCAAACTCCTCTCCAGATACCACTACAATAAATGTCACTGCAGTATTTTTTTATATTAAACTCAGAGATGTCAGCCGATTATACTTAATTTAACCTAACCCAACTAAAATCTAAGTATTTTTCCAGCAACAGGCAGATCATTCAAATCTCTCCACCAAGGATGGGCTAAGGCAGGCCCTGCTAAGATACTTGCCAAGCAGTCATTACATAGAATTAGATTCTAAAAAATCTGTATTAGGGGGCAGGAATTTCTACTTAAGATAGCCCAGAACACCAATCATCAGAGAGGCGAGCCAAGTGACAGCCTACTGGGGAGATGGGAAGTGCAAATACCTGAATGACCGTGCAAACACAAAAGTCTAAAGGGCCAGGTGACAGGTTCAAGGTTTCCGAGATCAAAGCAAAACAAAAGCAAACTAGAAATGAGGGGAAGTGGAGGGAGCAGGGTTCGCCTCCCAGGTGGGTACTCACACAACCATGTTTCATGGCACAGCAGAGGTTGTCCTGGAAGAGGTGGAGGGGCACTGGAAGCAAGGGATAGTGGGCATATACAGAGAAGAGGCTGAACATTACTCTCTGAAGAGCTCTCATCTAGACTAGAGCACCCTGGTTTACAGGAAGGATCTGCTTTTGAACAAGCAATTATATAAAGATCCATATTCACAGTATAAATACTTTAAAGGTAGTGAATAGTTCTGTTTATTCAATAGGTTAACATTATCCAGTTTTTAAGCAAGAACACCTAGACACAAGGATTGTATAAATTCACTTAAAGTCCTAACTACAGAACTAAGAAGCCAGGTCTTCTAAGTCTACCATTTACACACATATTGCCCATCATAATAATCAGAACAGAGATGATCCATCTTGAAGCTACAAATCAATTTCTGCAAAAGAAACACATTCTGCAGAAACAGTCCTCACTCCCCTAACCCATGTGACAAAGGCTTCTGCCAACCCATCAGCATTGCAAATTGTCTTGCGAGTTTATTGGAGAGGTCTATGGATCACCTAAAACCTACAGCACTATGTATGATTAATGCTTTTAGTTATTATTTCACATATGCGTTCAATTTAAAAATACACACATGCAGAAGTACACATGCACATTTGTATGCCAGACAGACAGCTTACCTTTAAGTCACTTCCTGGCAATGTGCCTACTCCATCTTTCCAGTCCATAACACTGAACACATCAAACTCTTGGCCACTTGTGCTAGAGGCAGATTCAGTCATGATTTTTTTTTTTTTTTTTTAACCTGAAGGGGAAAAGAAGGCACATCACTAAATACTCCATGTAGAAATCTATTTGTAATTTACTGGCTATTACTTCAATTTCCCTTAATCACATAATTTTCTTGATCACAATATCCCATATCCCTACATCTAAAAACAACTGCTTGAAAAGTATCATTAACATTTTTTTTCTCAGCCTAATACCTGGTAAACTACAGGAGAAAAAAATGTTAATAAAAATTTCAAGCTAAAAAGTATCATGGTGAATTCTTGCTGTTCATTAAAAAAAGAGGAATTCATTGATCATAGTATATTTACTTAAAACAAAACATCATGATACTATAGGGATAGAATTCCTTACCCTTTAAGTCAGTGGTTCTCAACCTTCCTAATGCCTCCTAATGCCGTGACCCTTTAATACAGTTCCCCATGTTGTGGTGACCCCCAACCATAAAATTATTTTCATTGCTACTTCATAACTGTAATTTTGCCACTGTTATGAATTGTAATGTAAACATCTGATATGCAGGGTGTATTTTCATTGTTACAGAGGGGTCATGACCCACAGGTTGAGAACCACTGCTCTAAGTAATGTTCTTTTTTTCTGTTTTAAGACAGTGAAAAGGAAGTTGAGTATGGATTAAGAATAGAAGTAATCTAAAATGATGATAAACAGGCTTTTTTTGATAATAGAAAAGAAAAAAACTTCAGTCTATTATTGACTATCATCTCCAATAAATCTACCAATTAAGTGTCTATCCTATCAATATAAGAAAGGCACAATGTGATTGATTCTTTCAGTAAATTGGTTTATGGATCAGTTAAAATATCTAGCAATTCGTTGTTTTAAGAAATAAGAAAACAATCTCAAAATGTATAGCAAACACAAATAATAAGCTCTGTTAAGATAATCAATTTGTCTAGCTAAACTGTGATAATGCTTTTAATTTTCCTTTTTTTCTTAAATTTCAAAACAAATTGTCTTCCATAATCACATTTTTGGTGGTGGTATTGACAATGCTGTTTTAAGACGATTGTCTGTGTAATCCTAGATAAAAAGTACATAAATAAGTAATTATAAAAAAGTATCCAAGTGAGTAATTATGCTGGTATCACAGACAACCAAAATTTGAATGGAATAGGATAAATTCACGATGTGTTTTATTTTTAAAAATACACGGCAGCACCTGAGGCTCAAGGAGTAGGGTGCTGGCCCCATATACCGGAGGTGGCGGGTTCAAACCTGCCTCCGGCCAAAAAACTGTAAAAAATAAATAAATAAATAAATAAAAATATGCATATTTTTAAGTGTTGTCCACTGAAGAAATCTAAAAACAAAGTCATCCATCAAAGGTAGTGAGCAGACTAGTTCTCAGACTGTAGTATCTAAATACCATTTTGCCCAAGTCTTCTCAGAGATAGGGCAGATTTCTGCTCATTGTCAGGAAATGTCGAGATAAGACATCTTGTCGAACAAGAAACCAAAAGGAGCTACAAAGAGAACAGAGGTCACAATCCAAAGAACCCAAGAGAAAGAGTGAAGCAGCTTCTGCCGGCCAAAGTGAGGCAAAGCAGTATCCTGACGAGATGCAAAAAACTGAAGCACATCAAAAAAGTTATACATTCACAAATTCATAAAGACACAAAGTAAAACAATAAACCAAGAACACTTCATTGATCACTTTTTGAAAATACAAGGGAATCAACTCATCATTTGGAAGAAGAAACAAGGATCCATCTTGCCTTTCTGTGCAAACTGTATCTCAGGGTAACCAAATCATTGGTCAGAGGAAGTTTCCTTTTAGAAAGAATTTCAGCTAATAAATGAAGAAGGAATGATAGAATATTACCATTTGCAATCCTTAATAAATTAATGGTTCTAGGCAATGACTATCAAAGGGGACTAAGAATGCAAACCCAGGCTGGGTGTGGTGGCTCACGCCTGTAATCCCAGCAGTCTGGGAGGCGGAGGCAGGTGGATTGCCTGAGCTCACAGGTTTGAGACCAGCTTGAGCAAGAGCAGGACCTCATTTCTAAAAAATAGCTAGGTGTTGTGGTGGGCGCCTATAGTCCCAGCTACTTGGGAGGCTGAGACAAGAGAATTGCTTGAGCCCAAGAGTCTGAGGTTGCTTTGAGCTGTGACATCACAGCACTCTACTGAAGGCGACAAAGTGAGACTATCTCACACACACACACACACACACAAAAAGAATGCAAATCCAACATCACTTCATGAAGTAGTCTTGCCAAAAACAAAAAAACAAAATCAAACTTGATTAAGTCTGTTTATAGGAAATGCCAGAGAAAGGAAGCATGTTAAATTACACCATAAAGGTACAAGAAACAGAATCCACACTATCTGAAACTCTTTAGCATCATTCCTCCAAGTGGGCATTTCTCAGAGGCCCGAGACCCTGCAAAAAGTCCATGAAGTCAACCATTTTCATAAAATGCTAACACATTATTTGCCTTCTTCACTGTGTTGACATTTTCATTGATGGTGCAAAAGCAAGAGTAGATGAAGCTGCTGGGCAGCAGCATCCAACCCACCAGTAATATGTGCGTAATGACTGATTTTAGGTATCAAAGTCATTGCATTTTTTACTATCATGCACTTGCAAAACAAATGGCAGTTTCGCTAAAAGCCATCATTGATGAAGTAAAAATAATAAATGTATTAAATGTTGATATCTGAATCTGTATCTTTTTAACATTCTGTGTGATAAAATGGAAGGTACTTTGGTGTGCCAAAATACCACTGAAAAGCACTTGTGAACTGTTTGAGATACGAGCTAAACAAGTTGCTTTTTAAGTGGAATGCCATTTTTATGTTATAGACCATGTTTATTCAGGTTTGGATATTGGGAAAATATTTTAGTAAAAGTAAATTAAGTGAGCTTGTCATATCATGGAAAACACTGACAGCGTTTGTTGCTAATTATTAAATTTGAGCCTTCAAGGAAAAAAAGTCAGCATTTTGGAAAATTTGTAATCATCACTGTAAGTTTGACAGCGTCCCAACAGCTAAAGACTTTTCCAAGAAGATGGATGGGTGGTGATAATAATAAATGTGATTTTTAAATATTTCATAAGGAAGTATGTCAACATTTGGAAGAAGTACATAATTCAATGAAACAATATTTTCCAAATGACCGATGCATGATGGTACAAAATTATACATGGTAAAGAATCCATTCAAAGTGCAAGATAAAGCAATGGATTTTAATCTAACAGAGTATGAAAAGCTCCCTGATTGGGTTTCAGATTGCACATTACAACTAACCTTTAAGAAACGACTGCCTGTCAAGTTTTCATGTGGTATTAAAGACGTCCACTATTAAATGAAAAGACTATTAAAATATTCCTCCCTTTTCCAAGCCATACCTTCAAGAAGCCAGGTTTTCTTCATATGTCTACCAAAAAAATCTAATACAACAGAATGCAGAAGCAGATGTAAGAATCCAGCTACCTGCTACGAAGTCAGACTTGAAAGAGATTTGCAAAGATGTAAAACAATACCATTTCTCTTTTTTCTTAAAGTTCTCAGAAACTATGATTAACGCTTTATAAAAATTAAGTTTGCATTTATTATATTTTCATGTCCTGGGCTTACTACTGTTATTTTTAAAAAGTAGTTTAAATTAGGGCGGCACCTGTGGCTCACAGGAGTAGGGCGCTGGCCCCATATGCCAGAGGTGGCGGGTTCAAACCCAGCACAGGCCAAAAACTAAAAAAAAAAAAAAAAGTTTAAATTATACATTTGTAAAAAAGTAAATAATGATATAGGTACCCAGGCCAATCAACACCTCTTTAGACTTTTAATCGCTTTTAGAATGAAAAGAAGACTTGAAACAAAGACTTGATATTGTACAGGATAAAAACTTATTTTATTCCACAAAACAAAGAAATAAAAAAAGAGATGAAAGAGGAAATTTGAAATTGAGATTAGGAGAGATTTAAAAGATATTAAACAATCACAATACCACCATTCAGATCTTGTCTGGATCCTGATTTAAACTATTTTTTAAACCAGGGCCGTATGAATGCCAACTGGTTGTTTGTGATTAGAGAAATACTGTTGCTTTTTTTCTTTTTTGAGAAATGACAACAGTATGTACTTTTAAAAGAGAATTCTTTGAGGTTTTTATTATATTGCAATTTCCTTACATACATTTAGTTGACCCTTCAACAACATGGGTTTGAACTGTGTTAGTCTACTTATACACAGATTTTTCTTCAACCAAACACAAATCGAAATTACAATATTCACGGGATCCACAGGAGGACTGGTGGGACTTATATATATATTTTGGAATGTGAGGGGCTGATTAGGAACCAATCTCCCAAGAATACTGAGAGAAGACTCTAATACACATTTATTTATATTTATTTATAAATAGTAAACAGAAAAACACTTCTGTTTCTTTAAATTATAGCTATCTTTTGCTGGAACTTACTAGATGTTTCAATATTTGTTATTCCCCCTTTACATAAAGAAAATGTCAAATAGTACACATGTATCTTTTAAGGAAATTCCTCATCATTTCAAAATTCATATAGTTTTTAAAAAATTAGATTTCACAGACAAAAGCATAGGCAACAAAAGCAAAAACAAGTAAATGAGATTATATCACACTAAAAAGCTTCCACACAGCAAATGAAAATATCAACACAGCAGACAGAAAACCTACAAAATGACAGAAAACATTTGCAAACTACCCAACAAGAGATTAACATACAGAATACATAAGAAACTCAAACTCAATGGCAAAAAACCCAAACTGCTTAAAAATGGGTCATCTAAACAGACATTTCTCAGAAGAGGAGATACACATGGTCAACAGATATGTAAAAATAATACTATCGATAATTATCAGAGAACTACAAATCAAAACCACAGTGAATTATCTTCTTACCCAAATTAAAATGGCTACTTTAAAAAGACAATAAATAACCAATGCTGGTGAGGATGCGCAGAAAGGGGAATGCTGATGGGATTTTAAATTAGTTTAGCTATTATGAAAAATAGCACAGACATGCCCCCCCAAAAAAAACTAAAAAGAGAAATAGCACAAGTTCCAGTAGTCCTACTCTTGGGTATATATCCAAAAGAAAGAAAATCACTATGCTGAACAGAGATCTATACTCTTCTGCTTACTGGAGTGCTATTCATAACAACCAAGATACAGAATCAACCTAAGTGCCCACCAACAGACAGATGCATAAACAAAGTGCAGTGTACACAAAGAAACATTATTCAGCCACAAAAAAGAACGAAACCCTGTCATTTGCAGCAACATGCATGAACCCAGAAGACATTATGTCAAGTGAAATAAGCCAACACAGAAAGACAAACACAGCATGTTCTCATTCACATGGGAGCTGGAAAAGTTGATCTCCCAGATGGCAGAAAGTAGACAAGAAGGCTGTGAAAGATATGAGAGAAGGAGGAGGAGGAAGAGGATGGCCAACATGTACAAAATTAGTTAGGAAGTGTAAGTTCTAGGGTTCTAGGGTACACAAGGTGACTACAAATTATGTATTATATATTTCAAAATAATGAGAAGAGAGGATTTTTAATGTTTTCAACACAAAGGAATGATGAATACTTGAAGTGATGGGCATCCTAATTATTCTAATCTCATCAATGCATGTTACAAATATGCATGGGAATATCAAAGGTGCCCCATCGATAAGCATGATCATTATGTATCAATTAAAAATAAATTATTTTTTTAAAAGAATCAGATTTCACTATCATTAAGACTTAATCCTCAAAACAGGAACTAGGAGGTGAATGCTAGAGGAATTCTAAGAAATAGTGAAAATGTGAAATGAATTAAGATGCGCACGTAAGTTCTGTATGACTCCTCCCTCATCAAATAGAAAAAAATTTCCCCCTAGTGGATAAACTGGGTAAAGCCCAAGTGATCCTTTTAAAAGGAGAAGTTCTAGTGTTCTTTCTGGTAAAATCTCTAGATACATATGAACCATCTCCATTACTTTCTTTGGCAAGTGTCCTTTAAGGAAATTTAGTAAAATCGTCTTACAGTGCAAAAATTCTCAGCTGCAACTTTCCTGATTATATTCACTAGAAATACAAAAGCATTTGTTCATCAGGTACTGAGTGTCAGACACAATACACATACTTTGAAATTATTAAATCAATCTTACCTTCTTCTAGAAAGTGTCAGACAATTTACCTACATTATTTCCCTTATTTCTTTCTTTTTTTTTTTTTTTTTTATTAAATCATAGCTGTGTACATTGATATGATCATGGGGCATCATACACTAGTTTCACAGACCGGTTGACACACTTACATCACACTGGTTAACATAGCCTTCCTGGCAATTTCACAGTTATTGTGTTAAGACATTTACATTCCACATTTACTAAGTATCACATAAACCATTGTAAGATGCACCACAAGTGTATTCTCACCAATCCCCCTCCTTCCACCTCCCTCCCCCTTCCCCCCACCCCCCGCTTTCCCCCTTCCCCCTATTCCTAGGTTGCAAATGGGTTACAGCAGTCATGTGAAAGCCCTAAATTAGTTTCATAGTAGGGGAGAGTACATTGGATACTTTTTCTTCCATTCTTGGGATACTTTACTAAGAAGAATATGTTCCAGCTCCATCCATGTTATTTCTTTTTCAAAAAAGATGGGTTCTTCCACCCCTCTAGTCTACACTGAAGAAAAGTGAGGTGCAGAAAGGTTCAGTAAC
>CAUYPK010159154.1:0-17180 GCA_963574355.1 Loris lydekkerianus | reverse complement strand
GATGTCAGAAATCAAATTCAGAATCTGGATAGCAAATAAGATTGAATTAGTATCCCAAGCAGTAACCCAAAAGATGTCTCAAGAATTCAACCAGTTCAAAGATCAAATGACCAAAGATTTTGACACACTGAGACAAGAAGTTGAAGCCCTCAAAGATCTCGGAAACACAGAGAATCTCCCAGTAACAGAATGGAACAAGTAGAAGAAAGGATTTCTGAAACTGAAGACAAATCTTTCTAATGCTCCCAAACTCTCAAAGAGGAAGAAAAATGGAAGGCAAAAACAGATTACTCTCTCAAAGAGCTCTGGGATAATTCAAAGAAAAACAATATTCGTCTTATAGGGATCCCTGAAAGCAACAAACTGGCTTCACAAGGCACAGAATCTCTTCTCCATGTGATTATGAAAGAGAACTTTCCAAGAGATGCCAAGAGATTCTGAAATTCAGAAAGCAGACAGTTTCAGAACTCCAGCACGACTCAACAGGAATAAGACATCCCCCAGACATATCATAATCAATTTCACTAAAGTTAATATGAAGGAGAAAATTCTGAAGCCACCAGATGAAAGAAAACCATCACCTACAAGGGAAAGAATATTAGAATAACTGCAGATCTCTCTGCTGAAACCTTTCAAGCTAGAAGAGGATGGCCACCGAATTTTAATCTCCTAAAATAAAATAACTTTTATCCTGTACCCAGCTTAACTGAGTTTCATTTATGATGGCAAAATTAAATACTATAATGACATTCACATGTTAAAGAAATTTGCCATAACTAAACCAGCTCTCCAGGATATCCTCAGACCTATCCTCCATAAAGACCAGCATAATTCTCCACAACAAAAGTAAACCCACCCAGAAAATTAAGATCAAATTCCAATCTTCACAGTCACAAAAGAATTAAAAATGTCCACCAGACTCCGAAAGGCTTATCAATATTCTCAATTAATGTGAATGGTTTAAATTGTCCTCTAAAGAGGCACAGGTTGTCTGAAGGGATACAAAAACTCAAGCCAGATATCTGCTGCATACAAGAATCTCATCTTACATTAAAAGACAAATATAGACTCAAGGTGAAGGGAAGATCATCTATACTCCAGGCAAATGGAAAACAGAAAAAAGCTGGCATTGCAATCCTATTCGCAGATGCAATAGGCTTTAAACCAACCAAAATAATTAAGGATAAGGACGGACACTTCATATTTGTTAAAGGTAATACTGAATCTGATCTAATTTTAATTATTAATATTTATGCACCCAACCAGAATGCACTTCAACCTTAATTTATAAGAGAAACTCTAACAGACATGAGCAACTTGATTTCCTCCAGTTCCATACTAGTTGGAGATTTTAACACCCCTTTAGCAGTGCTGAATAGATCCTCCAAAAAGAAGCTAAGCAAAGAAATCTTAGATTTATACTTAACCATTCAACATCTGGACTTAACAGACATCTACAGAACATTTCATCCCAACAAAACTGAATACACATTCTTCTCATCAGCCCACTGAACACACTTCAAAATCGACCACATCCTAGGCCACAAATCTAACCTCAGAAAATTTTAAAAAATAGAAATTATTCCTTGCATCTTCTCAGACCATCATGGAAGAAAAGTTGAACTCAATAACAACAGGAATCTGCATACTCATGCAAGAACATGAAAGCTAAATAACCTTACGCTGAAGGATAAATGGGTTATAGATGAGATTCAGAACGAAATCACCAAATTTTTGGAACAAAACAACAATTATTGTTGTTTTGTTGACACAAATTATGAGAACCTCTGAGATACTGCAAAGGCAGTACTAAAAGGGAAATTTATAGCACTGCAGGCCTTTCTCAAGAAAACAGAAAGAGAGGAAGTTAATAACTTAATGGAACATCTCAAGCAACTGGAGAAAGAAGAACATTCCTACCTGAATCCAGCAGAAGAAAAGAAATAACCAAAATCAGAGCAGAATTAAATGAAATTGAAAACAAAAAAATTACACAACAGGTCAATATATCCAAAAGTTGGTTTTTTGAAAAGGTCAACAAAATAGATAAACCTTTGGCCAACCTAACCAGGAAAAAAAGAGTAAAATCTCTAATTTCATCAATCAGAAATGGTAAAGATGACATAACAACAGATCCCTCAGAAATTCAAAAAAATCCTCAATGAATACTACAAGAAACTCTACTTTCAGAAATATAAAAACCTGAAATAAATTGACCAATACTTAGAAGTATGCCACCTACCAAGACTTAGCCAGAATGAAGTGGAAATGTTGAACAGGCCTATACAAGCTCTGAAATAGCACCAACTCTACAAAATCTCCATTAAAAGAAAAGCCAGAACCTGATGGTCAGAATTCTACCAAACCTTTAAAGAAGAACTAATACGTATATTACTAAACCTCTTCCAAAATATAGAAAAAGGAATACTACCCAACACATTCTACAAAGGAAACATCACCTAGATCCCTAAACCAGGGAACAACCCAACAAGAAAAGAAATTATAGACCAATATCACTAATGAATATTGATTCAAAAATACACAATAAGATGCTAACAACCAGAATCCAACAACACAACAAAAAAATTATACACCATGACCAAGTCGGATTTATCCCAGGGTCTCAAGGCTGGTTCAATATACGTAAATCTATCAATGTAATTCAGCACATAAAAAATAAATAATAAAATAAAAATAAAGGCCATATAATTCTCTCAATTAATGCAGAAAAAACTTTTGATAATATTCAGCATCCCTTCATGATCAGAACACTTAAGAAAATGGGTATAGAAGGGATAGAAGGGATATTTCTTAAACTGATAGAGGCTATCTATGGACAACCCATAGCCATTATTGTATTGAATGGAGTTAAATTGAAATCATTTCCACTTAGATCAGGATCCAGGCAAGGTTGCCTATTGTCTCCATTTCTCTTTAACATTGTAATGGAAGTTTTAGCCATTGCAATTAGGGAAGAAAAGGTGATCAAGGGTATCCACATAGGGTCAGAAGAGATCAAACTTTCTCTCTTCACAGCTGACATGATCGTAATCTGGAAAAAACTAGGGATTCGACTACAAAATTTCTACTAAATGATCAAGTAATACAGCAATGTCTCAGGCTACAAAATCAACACCCATAAAGCTCTAGCCTTTATATATACCAACAATAGCCAAGCCAAAAAGACAGTCAAGGTCTCTTTTCCTTTCATAGTAGTGCCAAAGAAAATGAAATATTTGGGAGTATATCTAAAAAAGGACGTGAAAGATCACTATAAAGAGAACTATGAAACTTTAAAAAAAAAGAAATAGCTGAAGATGTTAACAAATGGAAAAACATACAATGCTCATGGCTGGGAACAATCAACATTATTAAAATGTCCATACTGCCCAAAGCAATATATAATTTTAATGCAATTCCTATTAAAGCTCCATTGTCATATTTTAAAGATCTTGAAAAAATAATACTTCATTTTATGTGGAATCAGAAAAAACCTTGAATAGCCAAAACATTACTCAGAAATAAAAACACAGCAGGAGGAATCATGCTACCTGACCTGAGACTGTACTATAAATCGATAGTGATCAAAACAACATGGTATTGGCACAAAACCAGAGAAGTAGATGTTTGGTACAGAATAGCGAACCAAGAAATGAATCCAGCTACTTATTGTTATTTGATCTTTGACAAGCCAATTAAAAATATTCAGTGGGGAAAAGATTCCCTATTTAACAAATGGTGCTGGGTGAACAGGCTAACGATCTGTAAAAGACTGAAACTGGGCCCCCACCTTTCACCGTTAACTAAGATAGATTCTCACTGG
The DNA here is from genome assembly GCA_963574355.1 of Loris lydekkerianus. Classification (NCBI taxonomy): domain Eukaryota; kingdom Metazoa; phylum Chordata; class Mammalia; order Primates; family Lorisidae; genus Loris; species Loris lydekkerianus. Next base: position 13,357 of record CAUYPK010159154.1, on the reverse strand, counting down.
ATAAAAGATTTAAACTTAAGTCATGAAACTATAAAAATACTTGACGAAAGTGCAGGGAAAACTCTTGAAGGAATTGGCCTGGGTGAATATTTTATGAGGAGGACTCCCCAGGCAATTGAAGCAGTATCAAAAAAAACACTATTGGGACCTGATCAAACTAAAGAGCTTCTGCACAGCCAAGAACATAGTAAGTAAAGCAAGCAGACAGCCTTCAGGATGGGAGAAAATATTTGCAAGTTGTACCTCTGATAAAGGTTTAATAACCAGAATTCACAGAGAAGTCAAATATATTAGCAAAAAAAGAACAAGTCATCCCATCTCAGGGTGAGCAAAGGAGTTGAAGAGAAACTTCTCTAAAGAAGACAGACGCATGATCTACAGACACATGAAAAAAAGCTCATCATGCTTAGTCATCAGAGAAATGCAAATCATAACTACTTTGAGATATCACCTAACCCCAGTAAGAGTAACCCACATAACAAAATCCCAAAACCAGAGATGTTGGCATGTATGTGGAGAAAAGGGTACACTAATACATTCCTTCTGGAAGGATGTTTGGAGAATACTTAGAGATCTAAAAATAGACCTGCCATTCGATCCTATAATTCCTTTACTAGGTATATACCCAGAAGACCAAAAATCACAATATAGCAAAGGCATCTGTACCAGAATGTTTATTGCAGCCCAATTCATAATTGCTAAGTCATTGAAGAAGCCCAAGTGTCCATCGACCCACGAATGGACTAACAAATTGTGAACATGTATACCATGGAATATTATGCAGCCTTAAAGAAAGACGGGGACTTTACCTCTTTCATGCTTACATGGATGGAGCTGGAATGTATTCTTCTTAGCAAAGTATCTCAAGAATGGAAGAAAAAGTAAATGTATTCAGCCCTACTATGAAGCCAATTTGTAGCTTTCATATGAAGGCTATAATCCATCTATAGCCCAAGAATATGGGGAAAGGGCCAAGGGAGAGATGGAATGGGGGGAGTCAGGGTGGAGGGAGGGTAGTGGGTGGGGCCACATCTATGGTGCATCTCAGAATGGGTACAGGCAAAACTTACTAAATGCAGAATACAAATGTCTACATACAATAACTAAGAAAATGCCATGAAGGCTACGTTGAACAGTTTGATGAGAATATTTCAGATTGTGTATGAAACTAGCACATTGTACCCCTTGATTGCACAAATGTACACAGCTATGATTTAATAATTAAAAAAAACTTAAAAAAAGGATAAAAGAAAAAAGAATAAATGACATATCTCTAAATTTCCAAGTAGTCTCATTGTAAAGCATTTTTTATTTCCCCAATATTATTTGAGATCACCTGAGTTATGCTCTTCTTTAGGGTACACACCTATATTGAAAGCATGTAAATAAGAATTGAATGAAATTTCATTGACCACATAATTATTCACATTTTCAAAGTTGTATAACACAAGTACATATTATTTTATCATGTTTTAGTTTGAAAATGCCAAATTAGCTGAAGTCAGACTGCTGAGTACCAACAGTGATATACAAGCCGTATTTTGGAAAGCCCCGCTATGAATGTTTACAAGCGAGGCTTTAGTAAAAAAGCTAATAGATGACTGAAATTGGCCGCAGTCTTGAAGGTTATAAAGGCGTAGAGAACATGCCAGGTTAAAATTAAATTAAAGATTCTCTCATCCCTTTTCCCTGAGGGTGGCAATGATTAATTTGACTAATTTTCTTCAGAAATTGCAACAGGTTGCATATTTTTCTTTCAAATTTCTGACTTAAATATTTTGTTTTCAAGCAGAAACTTAGATGCAATCACTTTTGAAATGATTTTTATTTTCTTTATACCAATGATGACATTTATGCATATACACAGAACCCTCATCAAGCCTTTAGGTCTCAAATAAAATGGTGTTCATAAAATAATTATTTTAGAATATTTAAGACTCCCAGGAGTTAATGTTAGCAGGCATCATTTAATGGCTGTTTTGTCTTTTATTTCATAAGATTTTATAATTAACTGAGAAAACCTTGCTAAAGTAGCATATCTTGTGATTTGTGACCATACCCTGTCGTATTTCAGAAACTGCAAATAATGTCAAAACAAAATCCCAAAGGAGACCAGATCAGAGTCCAGGCCAAGATATCTCAAACTTGGAAAGTTTTTCAACAAAAATTAATTTTAATTTTGATTTTACTTAACAAATTGTTATTGAGACTTAATCATATGCAAGACCTTAGATACACACTGAGGATTCAAAAGTGAAACATGCTAATAACATCTCAATTTGGTTTAGCATATAGCACAAAATAGAATAATATAAAATGTTGTAAATAAGACTATTATAAAAAACCTGGAGCAATTTTTCTTGCATAATCTTAGAGAACAAGATGTCAAACTGATAATAATAGGAAAGAATATTTCAGGTTACACAGACACATTTAATTTTGGTTTTTTTTCTGAGTCAGTATATATATAAAAATATTTGCATGTTTGATATATACTGTTTTACTGGTAAGTTAGAACAACCCACCTAGAAGATAAATAGAATGGGCAGGTGTAGTCATGCACAGTCAGATGATATGTATCTGGGTACATACCTTCAGATTTAACCTAATATGTATCAACAATATTAGGAAAACATATGTAAAAAAAAGAAAAGATATAAGAAAAAAATACAGGGCAGTGCCTATGGCTCAAAAGAGTGGGGAGCCAGCCCCATATACTGGGGGTGGCAGGTTCAAAACAGCCTGGGCCAAAACTAAAAAAAAAAAATGATAATAATAATAATAATAATAATAATAAATAAATAAATAAGAAAAGAAAAAAATACAAATAAAAACCATGAGGTACAACAACTATTTGTATAGCATTTATATTATGTATCATAAGTAATCTAGAGAGGACTTAAAGTATAAGAGGATACAAGACTATATGCAATTAAAAACTATTTCACATAAGGTATTTACATATCTTTTGATTTTTGGTATCTGTGGACCAATTGTGATAACATATTTGAATATCCCCATTGGATACAGAGGGATAACTGTATTTTATGAACTTGAACCACCATAACCATAAACCCTGCAATTCTATCCCTAAATCATACCTCCATCTTCATTTCTGAAAGCTTACATTAAAATGCAAACATTCCAATAGAGAATGGATATCTCAAAATAAAAAAAAAAATTATTAATAATGAGCTATAGTACATATATATATGGCATGAGGCTACTCGATTCCGACATTAAGGATAAATAGTAATCTATACATATTAATACTGTCCTTGGAAAGACAAATGTGGAAATTTGTATGCAAATGTCTCTGATAACTGGAAAGACAAATGTAGGAAATTTGTATGCAAATGTCTCTGGTACCTGGAATTTGTAATCTGTAAAGAGTGGAAAACCATTGCACTTCTCCCTTGAAACATTACTTAACTTTGTTGCCTCAAACTAACCATATGTTTAAACATGCATTTAATGGAAATCTTTTAGAATAAATGAACAAGCTCTTAATTTCAAATGTTTGTCTTTAATTTTTTAATCCTTAAGAATTCCTACAATTCCTGGGAATAAACTTTTTTAAATGTTATGTATTGCTGATACCATTATTGAGAAAATACACTGAGTATTGTTAATGATGTTTCAGAAAGCAACTTCAGGAATGTGATAGGTCTGGAATGGAAGATAGATATTGTCTTCTATGTTATATTATGGTTTGATGAGATAAAGAAAAATAGTAATAGATAGCAATGTTATTCCTTTAGGTATATTTGCAATTCAAGGAAGCGTACTATTATGTTACACATATATTAGCATGCTCTCAGATCACATACTATATACTAAGAAATGTGCATTATTATTTTCATATTTAAAATGATTAAGAATCATAGTAATATATAGCTCTCAATTTCAAGGTCAAAATTTAGCTGAGATTTTTGATCTGACAATCACTTTGCACCTATGATAATGCAGAAAGCTATAAAATTGCCTCCACTTTTAGATCCTCATGATAAAATTATGAAGGTGTATCAGAATTTTAAAACTTTTCCCATATAATTAGAATGTCATGTCTCCTCTTTTTTTCTAAAGTATTTGATAAAAAACTTTAACATGTTGCACATTTCATGTCCACAAATCCCAACACCTACTTTAATTTTTTCATTACTTGTTTTCCTAAAGATTGAATAGATTTTCAAAATAATTCTAGAATTTATAGTAATTTCTAGAAATTTCCCCATATTTGATGATTGAATAACTATGATATTAAGATTTTTTACAAACTACAGGCACATCTCAGCCATATAGTGAGTTCCATTCCAGAACACTGCAGTAAAGTGAATATTACAATAAAGGAAGTCATACAAATTCTTGTGTTCCCTGTACATATAAATGTTATATTTGGACTATACCATAGTTTATTAAGTGTTTAATAGCATGTTTAAAAAAAATGCATATATCTTAATTTAAAAATACTTTATTGCTGAGGGGAGGGAAGATGAAAGAAAAGTTATCTTACAAGTCCAAGGCTACAGTGAGATACGTGAATCAGTTCTGATGTTTTATTACATAATAGAGGGACTAAAGTCAACAGTAATGTATGGTATACTTCAATTTAACTAGAACAAAGAATTTTGAATGTTCTCACCACCAAAATAATGGCAAGTGTTAAAGGTGATAGATATGGTAATTAGTTACTTTTTTTTTTGGTGATTATAAAGTGTACATATACATGAAAACATCACACTATACAATATATATTTATTGCATAAATATATATACACATATATTTATTGCATAAATATACAATTATGTAACAACTGAAAACAAAATAAAAGGTATTAAAATATTTTATTGTTAAAAAATGCTAAAGATCATTTGAGCCTTCATTGAGTCATAATCTCTTTGCTACTGGAAGGTGTTGCTTCAACATGGTGCATATTTTTATCTATAATAAAAAAATAAATAAAAAAGAAAAAAAAAAAGATAGCTGCTAACTGATGAGGGTGATGTTTGCTAAAGATTGGAGTGGCTATGGTAATTTCTTAAAATAAGACAACATTAAGATTGGTCACATCAATTGATTTTTTCTTTCATAAAAAATTTCTGTGGAGCTGGTGATGTTTTTTGAAAGAATTTTACTCATAGCAGAACTTCTTTCAAAATTGGAATCAATCCTTTCAAATTCAGATGCTGCTATAAAACATGTATTTACATATATCCTGCTATAGATCTTCTATTGTTATTTCAACAGTGTCCATAGAATCTTCACCAGAAGTAATTTTATTTCAATAAACCACAGTAAAAATCAATTCCTAAAGCATTCAAGTTACATCATGATATAGCACCAATTTAAGTCACAATTTCAGGTTCCACTTTGAATTCTAGTATTCTTTTCATTTTCTTTTTTTATTTCAGGTGAATTAGAAAATAAAACTAGGTTATAATGTCTGCATTTGTAGAGTCACTCTTGTAGTTGTGTCCTGAACCCCAAAGTGTGCCATATACCCTTGCATTGTGCCTAAATTCTTCTTATCCTTTAACCAATATTTGTTTCTGTTTTTGAATTTCCTTTTGATTTGTTTTCCACTTTCTTTTCAATCCCTTCATTATTTATGTCAGCCATATTGTAAATTCTCTTTTTGTCATTTCAATTATTTCTTTATTGGTGGACTCCTCTGTGCGAGCATGGGGGGTGCTGCACTCTTCTGTTTTTTCACTTTGCCAGAATTTTTCTATTGATTCTTCCTCTTGTGTGCTTTCTTCTTGCTCACTTCTTTCTCCCTCTTCTTATGCTCACTTCCTTCTTCACTTTAAATTACCTTGTTTCTGTGCTAAAGTGTTGAAGTGCCCTTTTGGTATACAGGCAAAATAAAGAGAAGGGTATAAAGGGAGAGAGGAAAGAAAAACATGAAAAAAAAAGTGAGGGGTGAAAAGAAATTATTGAAAAAATGGATAGAAGTACAGTAAGAGAGAGAGACAGAAGAAATGGTGGTGTGTGTCTGGGTGCTTTGATCCATACCTTCATTTCCAGGAATCTCAGGGTCAGGCTGGGTGGTTACCTTAAGGTCAGAAGCTCCTTACCAGTTAAGCAAAAGCAGAAACCTACCTCTGTGAAATATAGGAAAAAATCGGCAGTATATCACAGTGGGGACTGAACAATACTGTCTACCAAAGGCCAAAGCTAGAAGGACACCCTACACCAGGATTTAAAGGCCTCCTTGATCCAGACCAATGCCGTGACTTCCCAGCCCAGGTCTCAGAGTGAGACTCTGTCCCATAAATAGAATACAAAATGAAATGGAATAAAGCAGATCAGAGATGAGAAAAAATAATTAAATGTACAATGAAAATTAAAAATAAAATTGCATGAGATGAAAGAAAGGTATATCTTAGTTGTATGAGAAATTTATATGGGGAAGCTGAGAAAAGTAGGAAAAATCTCTACAAAATGAGGGGAAAAAATTAGAGCAATGAAAAAAAAATAAAGAATAAAAAGAAAAAAATTAGAGCAATGAAAAAGAAATAAAGAATAAAATAAAGAATAAAAGTAGGAAAAATCTCTGCAAAATGAGGGGAAAAAATAGAGCAATGAAAAAGAAATAAAGAATAAAAATAAAGAATAAAAGCTGGAAAAACGTAGCAGAATTGGAGCCCTTGCTCCTGAAGAAAGTAAAACTGAAAAAAAAAAAAAAAAAATCAAAATGTAACAGAAATCAACAGTAACAACAATGTTAACAAAAACCAAAAAAAAAAAAAGTAAAAATTGAGGAAATAAGGGAAAAAATATATATTCCAATATATCTTCTGAATACCAGATGGTGCTGTGGTTTTAGAAGACTCAAAATACACACACTGATTTTGCTGTATAAGGTGGGAGCTGACAGCTACTACCTGTTGCTGAGGAGACCCAGTCTCATTTTACTGATTTATTTGCCCTCAATTAAAGTTTGGTCATTTGACTAGCATTCTGTCCCTTCAGAATTGGGATCCTAAAGCTCTCTTCAGATTTCTTAGGAGGAACTTCTTGACCTTCCAAACAGTGCCACTGACCACAAAGTGACTTTTCAGGGATTGTGAGATCCATTCAATTCATTGTAAGGATGGCTGCCAGAGGTCAGGCACTAGGACTCTGCAGACTGTTTCTCCCAGGTGGCCCTTCCACAGTGGTGGTGTCCTGCTAGTAGTCAAGCCAATGGGAGTTCCACCCTCCCTGGTGATTCAATCCTGGTCCAAGACTCTGTTTGAGTTTACTTACTCACTTGAGCACTTTTTAGGCACCTCCAGTGAGCAGTCCCATGCAAAAACAATATATATTTAAAAAACAAAAACAAAAACAAAAACTGCAGGATAGGCCTTTCCTGTCTCTAGCCCTTTGCTGATGGGCTAGCTGGCCTCCGCTTGGATCCAGCCACTTGTCTTCTGTGCCAGTCTTCCCCTGTTCCTGACCTCCTCATTGGCTCCTGTTGTCTCCTACTGAGGCAGTATCCTTCAGTCAGAGGCGGCTAGAGTTCTTTCTCCCCTGCCTCACTGCAAGTGGCTGCTAAGGAGATGTCTCTAGTCTGACAACTTGTTCAACTCTCCTAATTTTAGTTATTATATTATTTCTATCACATCTGTAGTCTTAAGCCTCTCAAAATAGTCTATGATGTTTGGAACCAACTCTTTTGAACTCCTGTTGATACTAATATTTTGACTTGCTCTTATTTATCACAAATGTTCTCAACAGCATCTAGCATAATCTTTCTAGAAGATTTTCAATCTACTATACCCAGATCTATAAGAGAAGTCACTATATGTGACAGCTATAACCTTAAGAAATGTATTTCTTACGTAAGACTTGAAAGTCAAAATTGCTCCTTGATCCATAAGCTGTAGAATGGCTATTGTGTTAGTAGGTTATGCAAAAAAATTAAATCTATTTGACTGTCTCCATTAGAACTTTTGGTAACTAGGCATTGTCAAAGAACAATAATATTTTGAAATAAATATTATTTTGAGTAGTAGGTCTCAAGAGTGGGCTTAAAATATTCAGTAAACCATGCTGTGAACAGATGTACTGTCATCTAGGCTTTGTTGTTCCATTTACAGAGCATAGGCAAAGTAGATTAAACGTATTTCACAAGACTCCTAGGATTTTCACAATGGCAAATTTGCATTGGCTTCAACATAAAATCTCCAGCTGCATTAGCTTTTAAAGCAGAGTGTATACTTTGAAGCCAGGGATTGACTTCGCTGTGAAAGTCCTAGATGGAATTTTTTCTAAAAGCAAGCTGTTTCATTGAAATGGAAAATCTCTTGCTTAGCGCAACCATCTTGAGCACTTGATTTTAGTTAGATCTGAATAAATTGTTTCAGCAATTTTGCTTCCACATTAACACTGGTTGCTTTATCTTACCCTTTTATATCATGGGGATCATGAATCAACCTCTGCTAACTTAAAACTTTTTTTTTCCCTGAAGCTTCCTCACACCCCTCAGCTTTCATAAAATTGAAGAAGGTTAGGGATTTGCTCTGGATTAAGCCATGTACCAAGGGAATGTTACATCTTCTACTCAGACGACTAAAACTTACTGCATATCAGCAATAAGACTATTTTCCTTCTCATATGTGTGTTCACTGAAGTAGCAATTTCAATACCCTTTAAGATCTTTTCCTTTATATTCAGAAATTGGCCACCCAGTGCATGAGTACTAGTTTTCAACCTATCTCAGATTTTAACATTCTTTTAATGCTAAGCCTACACATCTTTAGTTTTTGATTTGAAGTAAGAGATGTGTGCCTGTTCCTTTCATTTGAACATTAAAAGATATTACAAGGCAGCTAGTTGGTTTAATCTCAATATTATTATGTCCTCCTCTGAAGAGAGGGAGAGAGACTGGGGACTGGCTGATCTATGGAGCAGTCAGAACACACAAAACATTTATTAATTAATTTTCTGTCTTACAAGGGGGCCATTTATGGTACTCCCAAGCAATTAAAATAGTAATACCCTAGGTCACTGATCACAAATAACCATTAAATATATTATAATAATGAAAAGGTTTTAAATATTATAAGAATTACTAAAATGTGACCCAGCGACATCAAATCAACACATGATGTTAGAAAAATGATACCAATAGACTTTGTTGAAGAAGTTGCCTCCCACCTTCAATTGGTAAAAGAAATATATCTTTAAAGCACAGTTAGCATAGCTTGAGTATTTTTCCTCTCAAAACTTCACATTGAAATATAACCTACAACAGCGAAGGTGGGATACAGCAAGAGAGGTTTGAGTTAACAGCTTTGTTCACACAAGGAACCACTATGATACCCTAATCATAAGAATTGTTCTAATATGCTGAGATACCAATGATAGTTAATATGAAAAATAACTTTATTGGCATCCTAATTACACTGTATGAAGAAAATCACCCCTACATCTCAATGATTTACCATATCAATGTCTCATTTGGGTTATATACTCAGTATGGGATGACAAGTGGACTTTGATCATCATAATCTCTAAGGAACAATGGACGTTCCATAGAAATATAACTCCAGGTTTGCATATTCAAGGAAAAGGAAGGATAAGAAAACCAACAAAAGATAACGCCCTCTATGCCCACCCCCAAAAAAAAAAATTCAGCAGTTGATCAGTTAAGTTCTACACCAAAAGTTGTTTAAGTCACGTTTATCTGGCTGGTAAGCCCAATAGTTTAGCTTTACATGGTAGTATGATATTCCCAAGGGTTTTGCCATATACGATTGAACACTGATAGACTTTGTATAGTCTGTTGATTTGATCACCAAATATCTAGTTCCTTGCTCATGCCATGTATGAGATAGTCTTACCAAATTTCAATTGTCCCATCTAGCCACTATATCCAGCATTATGTCTGAGATCTCAGTATTGTGTGATTTCCTCTACAACAGAAGTATAAGACTTCTTTTACTCTTGAGGCCTTTGAACTCAAAAGAAAATTTACTGCATTTGCCACAAGCAATGTGCTCCTATGTATAATGTACACCTACATTTTGGACCAAACTTTCTGGAAAACACTCCTTGAGAAAATGATTGACTTTTGGCCAGGAGAAAGAGAGACATATTTGAGGAAGGATAATGTTCCTCTGATAAACTTGCAAATAACACTGCCCTACCACAGCCACTTGCTCCATGAAGGGTGCCCCTTCCATCTTTCCTGGAAATCCTTCCTTCCCACCACATCAAGTGCTACAGCTGAGATAGCCTTGTATGGTGGGCAGAGCAGGAGTTTCTGAAGTCACTTAAATTGCAGGAAGCCAGGTGGGTCCCAAGAGCCTTCACTGAGCTTCTACTCTCCTTCCCGTGGATGAGCCTCAAGTCTCAGCCCTCATTCCACTCTGTATGACCTGCCTTATCTCCATCCCCCCCATGATCATGGTGCTCAGCAGAGGCTACTCTGACCCACTGCTATTCCAGATCTTTCTGGGTTGGAACTCTATGCAACTGGTGCGCCCAGGCCAGTGAATGGGGCAACCCTGGGAGATACTCCAGGCTCACCACTCCTGAGCCACCTATGATAATGCTCATGGATATTTTACCCTCAAAAATTTGGTCAATAAGTGCACATTATATACAGCAAATCACAACTTACATATACACAGCACACATATATCCTGTACATTATAAAGGAACAAAATAGGAGGCATATTAGCTTTGTTATGTGAAATTCTAAAACTTCGCTATCTCTTGTAAAATTCTTTCATGTCTATTAAACTTGGTTAAATAAGAGGAAAGTTATATGGAAAGGATGTTCCATTGAGGTTATTTTAGAAATCTAAGCACGAACTTTATAATAAAACTCTTTTGGATTTTTGTTTGTCATGCCTCAATTTAAAATAAAATGGTAGTGAAATAACAAAAAAAAATGCAAATGTGAATATATTTATATTCTATATAATAAAGTAATTGAGGAAATGTCTACATAAATGCATGGTATTTCATTACTATTATCCAATCAACAAAAGGCATTTAAAGGAAGTAACAGAATAGCTCCAAAGTATGGTACAAAAAGAAATTATAGGAATATATAAGAGTCAAAATTAAATATAAGCACATAACAAAAGTATATGAGTTATTTTATTAATTTAAAATGAATCTCATCAATTAAACAATCATCTTAGTGATTAAGAGGTTTGTATACCATATTAGGCAATAAAACTAGATATATGGTATCTGGGATTAACTCATTGAGTAGAGTTTTATGCCCTTTTATAAATGACCTGATACATTTATAAAAGCTATTTTTGGCCCCTGGATACTTACTAATTTGAATAATTCTATTTTTATAGTAGTCTTAGTGCTATATATTAGGTCTAGCCATTTTCGTCAGGAAGAATAAAAATTTATGGGAAATTACTAAAGATTTAAAATTATTAGCATGCTAATAAAAATGTGAAATGGTGGTAGTCTCACCAAAGGTAACAAGTACTTTTGAACCATCAATAATTTCAAATTCAAATTCAAGGTATAATTACGAATTTTGAATCCTACATTTCCTTCATCCTTAAAAAAAAAAAGCGTCCATTAATTGAAGATAATTTCTTTTAATTATTTCATAGAACAAATGTACATTAAAATGAAATGTCACATTTAATAAACATTAGTATCATAAGTGCTAAATGCATGTAATTATGTTGAAGAAATAAAGTTATGAAGAAAACATATTTAGACTCAATAATCAGAAGCATTATTATTTCTATGAAATTTTAAAAACATTCATGTTGTTTGTCCAATATGTACATCTGTTAAAATATGCTGAGATGGTATGGTGGCCTAGCATTTGCATGTGTTTTCTCAACTGACATTAACTTAATATCTCATAACAAGGGACAAAAAAAATCTAATTTTATGCTTAAGTTTATCACTGTGATAACCACTCACATAATGGATTTTTGGAAGTTCTTTGACTAGAGGTTTTAAAATTAATACAAGTCATCTGTAATGATAAATGAGAGATTTTCTTGCTTATGATCACTACCCATGGTTGACTTTGGGGGCTTGTGACATTTACGGTCTCACAGAGTCTGAGTCAGCATAGAGTCCTATCTTTAGAAGATCCCCATACTTAGTTTGATGTTCTTCTGTGGTAGTTGTGAACAAGAAACATTACATTTCTGTTGTGTCTTAGACCCCATCAATAGTGTAGATAGTCCTTCCATTCTGAACAACATATATTTTTGAAGTAAATAATTTATTAGGCTATCAAGATAGAACTTAGTTGGATTATTTTTCCAAAGATAACCCTTGAAACAACATATAGTGATTTCATTTGCATAAACCAACACAAACAGGGAAAGAGCTGTGAAATGTAAATCTTCTAAAAAGATGGTCTTCTCAATGTCCATCATAGACAGGACCAGGAAGACTGATGGGCAAAACTCCCCAAAAGACAAAGCCAAGGAACACAGAGAACAATAAAAAAAGGCAGTCTTCTCAAACTGCAGGAATGGTGCTGGCTGTTTGACTTAATCTGTTAACTAAACCTAAGGAAGTGATATGTATGTATTGATATATTGCATATTTTTACAGTAGTTTGATTATAATATACTTGTTTTAATTAGAAAACATCAGAAAATAGCAACCCAAATATCTAAATTATAAAATAATCCTAAAATTAATCTCTAAAAAATAAAAGTATTAAAAAGAGGAGCAGAAATTAACAACATATAGGACACAAAAGTAAGAAAGAGAGAAATAAGGGAGAAAATGTTAATTAATAGATAGGATGACATTTTTAAATATACTTATAGTAATAGCTGTTAAGCCAACTGCAAATTCTACTATTTCAGAATTATTTAAAGTTCAAACCTGGTTTGTGTTATAGTTTATGGCTTTCATTGTAGCTCTTAATACTCTCTCTCTATGTATACATATGATATATATAATGTATAATGTATTTATTTCCATATAATCTATATTTTGTATAACCTATATATAAAATATTATATCTATTCATAATCTATATACATAGATTGTGGATAAATTATATATATATTATCTATTTACCTATAGACAAATATTTTATATTAATTATAAATGAATGTTATATAATTATAAATTATGTACAGGTGATATATGTGTTTCTATATCAGGGGTGGCGAACAAGTTCGACTACGCGTTCGGAGATCGCTCCTCAGAGGTCCCTCCTCAGAAGCAGCATAACAAAATCCAAACTTGGCAAAGAGCCACAGTATACAAAATAATGATAAGAGGCAAAGAGCCAAAGTTCATTTTGGCCGGGAGCCGCATGCGGCTCTAGCCGCGTGTTCGCCACCCCTGTATATGAACAGAGATAGAGATTGATTAACTGAGAAATGTAAAACTTTTATCAGCACA
>CAUYPK010159153.1:0-30524 GCA_963574355.1 Loris lydekkerianus | reverse complement strand
AATTTCAGCTCTTTGCCTCTTATCATTATTTTGTATACTGTGGCTCTTTGCCAAGTTTGGATTTTGTTATGCTGCTTCTGAGGAGGGACCTCTGAGGAGCGATCTCCGAGCGCGTAGTCGAACTTGTTCGCCACCCCTGACAAAGATGGTTACAGAGCTGGGTGTGTTAACCTATAATTCTAGCACTCTGGGAGGCCGAGAAGGGCAGATTGCTTGAGCTCAGGAGTTCAACCTCCTTGAGCTCAGGAGTTCAAGACCAGCCTGAGCAAGAGCAAGACCCTGTTTATACTAAAAAAAAAATTAAAAAAAAGTAAAAAAATTAGTTAGATGGCAGGCGCCTGTAATCTCAGCTACTTGGGAAGCTGAGACATGAGGATCACTTAAGCCCAAGAATTTAAGGTTGCTGTGAACTATGATGACACCATGGCACTGAACCCCAGGGTAACAGAGTGAGACACTGTCTCAAAAAAACAAAACAAAACAAAAAAGATGGTTACAAAATAGTGATTTTCTAACTCTGTCATTCTTTCTGCATTTACTTGCTATTTATTATAAGGGAAAGAATTCCCTTTTCCTCATTTTATCCATAAATTCCTATTTCTGTCATAAATATTATGATAGTGTCTTGTTTTAATGCCAAGTCATCAGAGGAGGCCTCTTCAGTCTGGGTCCTATGTCTTTTTCACATTTACCCATTAGTTTTTGTGAATTTTCTTCCTTGCAGCATATGATGTTCCAGTCTCATCTTCCCCCATATTTTGTATTTTTTCATTTATGTGGTTGGTAATAGTTTGTTTTGTATGTATGAATTTTTAATATTTCTAAAGAAGTACAGAGAAACTTTCAATTAATAATATTCTTATCTGAAGTCTTAATGTTTATTGCCTGAGACACAGTAATCTGTTTTGATTTGGTAATAAGCTGTCTGATACTTATAGGAAGCAAATACTGGCAGTCATGGTAGACATTTCAGAAAGGAAATGAGTTAATAGAGATTTGTTCTTATATTCAGTTTCCCAACAGAACAGAACCTAAAGAAATAACTGTACACAAGCACAGAGACAGAAACAATTTTGGCAATAGAGAAAAAACTGAAAAGTGATCCCTGTTAGGAAACCAGTATACTTTATGTTTTTGAGGTAACTTCTGGCTAAGTTCAGGTATGTCAAAGTACAAATGTTTTGTGGGAACCATAGGTATAGGCACAGAATCCAAATTATCAGCGCTTTGTATGCAAAGTCTTTTGGCATACATATCTGCTGAAATACAAATAATTTAAAATGGGTAACTGCTGGCTTCCATAACCACAGGACAGGGCTGGTCTCACTTATAGCTCCTTTCTCCTCTCTCAGCCTTGTCTACTTCTCAGAGTTCTACCCCTTCCCAGAAAGGAAGTTCTGGAGACCAGGAAATGACAGCTACACTTCTCACAGCAGGGTTCCAGGTGAGTTGTGTTCCTTCTCACTGAAACCTCTTAGCTCTGCTTAGCACTATTTGTGGCATCTATACCACATCTGGATTGTTTAAGGTAGTACCTACCCAAGAATTTGCCTCAAATTCTTTTGCTTAGAGATAGATTGATCCTGGATTTTCCCCAATCTAATGTACTTTCCTCTTCTTCCTGGTTATTTAGATCCCTTTAACACAGTACATTCCCATTTCTTGATCCTCTCCCAACACTGGTGGATCTCTCTAGGTTTGAGCTGTGGAACAATCCCAGTGCCCAAATGGGGATCTTGTTGTGTTTCAGACTTTGGAGAAGATCGAAGACATGGCTGTGTCCCTTATTCGAGAGGAGTGGCTTCTTGATCCATCACAGAAAGATCTGAGTAGAGATAAAAAACCAGAGAATTACAGAAACATGTTCTCCCTGGGTAAGGAGAGCTGTGGTTATTATCATTTAAGATTTTTTTTAAAAATGTGTATGGTAGCTTTGAACTTTCTGAAAGATAAAGTTTAAATTCAGTATTCAACAGTGGAATACAGTGTTGAGATTTCTTAACAACACTGTTGTTCTTCAATCCAGAGTTTCCTTATAATTTGTACCTGGCTATTGGTCTGTTTGCCGGTTGGAAATTGACATCTCTCTAGTGCTTTCTGAGTTCACACATTTTTTCTCATAGTTCCTACAGGATCCTTACTTAGTTTTTTCTCACATAAGCCTATTGTGCCTTTTTATTTTATTTTTTTTTTTTTTTGTGAAAGACAATATTGTTTTGTTGCCCAGGCTAAAGGGCAATGGTACTGTCATAGCTCACTGTAAGGTGGTAACCTCAAACTCTTGGGCTCAAGTGATCCTCTTTCCTCACCCTCCCAAGTAGGTAGGACTATAGGTACATGCTACCACATCTCTATTTTTTTTTTAGAGACAGGGTCTTGCTGTGGTGCGCAGGTTGGTCTCAAACTCCTGGCCTCAAATGATCCTCCCACCTCAGCCTCTTAAAGTGTTGGGATTATAGGTGTGGATAACCACACTTGGCTGTGCCTCCCTTTAAATGACTGGGACATTACCCATTTCTATCCCATTCATTAGTTCTATTAGTTCCATATTCCTTCCCACCACCCAACGTCCAGTTCACCTCATGTGATTCCTTCTTGATTTTACTTTACTTTCCAGTAACCTTCTTTTTTCATGGTACCACTTTCTCATTTGACCTATACTACTTCTGTCTAACCCTGCTTATATTTCCCCTATTAAGAAACAATTTTAGAGACAGCTTTGTGTTTACTTATACCTGTTTCATGTGTATTTTCCTTTTCCTCTATCATCATTTCCTTTCTCCTAGCTCAAAAATAAGAAGTAACGTTGGCTTGATATTTATTACATTTTTATTTCAGGTGGTGAGAACAGGAATGAGAACAGGGAATTAGCTTCGAAACAGGTAATATCTACTGGAATCCAACTACACGGAGAGACAGCTGCCAAATGCAACGGGGATGTTATCGGGGGTCTTGAGCATGGAGAAGCCCGAGATCTTCTGGGCAGATTAGAAAGGCAGCGGGGAAATCCCACACAAGAGAGACGACATAAATGTGATGAATGTGGGAAAAGCTTTGCTCAGAGTTCAGGCCTTGTTCGCCACTGGAGAATCCACACTGGGGAGAAACCCTATCAGTGTAATGTGTGTGGTAAAGCCTTCAGTTACAGGTCAGCCCTTCTTTCCCATCAGGATATCCACAACAAAGTAAAGCGCTATCATTGTAAGGAGTGTGGTAAAGCCTTCAGTCAGAACACAGGCCTGATCTTGCACCAGAGAATCCACACTGGGGAGAAGCCATATCAGTGCAATCAGTGTGGGAAAGCTTTCAGTCAGAGTGCGGGCCTTATTCTACACCAGAGAATCCACAGTGGGGAGAGACCTTATGAATGTAATGAGTGTGGGAAAGCTTTTAGTCATAGCTCACATCTCATTGGACATCAGAGAATCCACACTGGGGAGAAGCCCTATGAGTGTGATGAGTGTGGGAAAACCTTCAGGCGAAGCTCACATCTTATTGGCCATCAGAGAAGTCACACTGGGGAGAAACCCTACAAATGCAATGAGTGTGGGAGGGCTTTTAGTCAAAAGTCAGGCCTTATTGAACATCAGAGAATCCACACTGGAGAAAGACCTTATAAATGTAAAGAATGTGGGAAAGCTTTCAATGGGAACACTGGTCTCATTCAACATCTGAGAATCCATACAGGGGAGAAACCCTACCAATGTAATGAATGTGGGAAAGCCTTTATTCAGAGGTCAAGTCTCATTCGACATCAGAGAATTCATAATGGTGAAAAATCTGAATCTATAGGAGTTTATGATAAGCTTCAGTCATAGTCTGAGCTTTATTCAGCATTAGAGAAACCATGCTCTGGTAAGAGGTCTTTACTAAAAAGGCAGAAAGTTTGTCCTCACTGCAACTTTATTGTCGGAATCTCTAGTAGTGGCAGTTAGAATAGCTTTTTAGTAGTTTGGGCCCTGTGCCTTGCTGCTAGTTGATTAGCTTGACTGTCTTTGGGGTATCTGGTAGAGTGGAGCTCTTGATAGCCTAATGTATCCTTTAGAAATTTAAAATAGCATTAGAGCAAGTTGCTTGTCATGACTTGAGGCACTTAAGTTTGTCTTTTGGGTGAGTAGCTATAGGTTTGAGAGGCTGCTACTCCTAGGTCCTCCTCTTCTTCCCATCTCCTATGATTCCCCTTCTCCCATTTATTCCCCTGCAGGTGCCCTTGTACTCCTAATCTGATCTGAGAAGCTGCTTTAGAATCCAAAGTAGCCTCTAGGTGAAACTTAACATTTGTATTTAGCTTTCTAAGATCCTAGTTCTAGGAAAATTTTTATAGACATTTATGCTTAAGTGTGCATTTTATTATTCTAATATTCCTTCTAGTTGGTGGAAATCCATATTCCCATGCAAACTCAGAGTGCTATATTTTTAACAGCACTCAAGTATTTTACTTCCTATGTCTCCTCTACTGACTCCATCAGTCATTGAGCATCCATACTTCACCACCCCAGTCCCAATACCTGGATCAGCAAAGGAAGTGGACACATTAGTGATGGTTGTGGGAATAATGCAGAAAAAGAGGTGAGGGGAGACTCAGCCCAGTTTTTCTTGAACTTGGATAATTGTACCTTTTGGTGATTTCTGACTCTCCCTCCAACTCCCTACCAGATACTATGGTAGAAATAGATATTTGCATTATCCTAGTTATGGCATCAGATGGAAGGAGGAGACAGAGGTGCTTGAAGACGTAAAACTCTTCTAATGTATTTTAATTGCTTTAGGCCCATTATAGTACTGCTATCTCAGGTTCCTATGAGCCTACACAAGCTCCCTGACTTGTGGGAGTCATTCTTGTCATTACCTTAGACCCATGTCCTTAGATAGCTTTAGCACCTCACTCATTATTTTTCATCTAGTTCTTGCTGTCAACTTATATCACTTTAATATCCACAGTGGTAAGCTGTCTTAATACCTTACCTCACAATTCCTCATTTTTGTGAATTCTGGTGCAGTCTATCTGTAATCCATGAATGTAAACTACCAACAAAGACAAACTATTAAACTGATCATCACCAGGCACTATGTTTCATCTTTTAGACTTTCAGTATACCAAGAATACTATGTAAAGTGATGAGACTAGTTTAAACTAACATTTCAGGATTTATGCATCCAAGTGGGTTATCTTTTAAATGAGATAGTACTTGTTATTCCAAAATACTATTCTAGTAGTGCTACTGATCCTCCAAATATTTGGAATACTCTTAGAATTGCCATTTAGTAAACCATAAAGAAAACCCTATATTACTCTCATTGACATTTCATTTTGACTATGATTATTCACCACACTTAAGATTGAATAACTTTTGACTGCAAAATTAACCCTCAAACTTAAAATGAATTCTGTTAAGCCTATTCAGAAGAAAATTGTATAGATTCTAATGAAAATGCTACTATTTCACACTGTAATTATCCTGGAAAGGGATAACACTTAATCATTTTATGATTGATGGGTTAAAGAAATCAACCATAAAATTTTACCTCATAGACATCCACCGTTTGGATCACAAATTTCTTCCCTGTAATAGCCCTTTTTTACCTCCCTATGGCCCACTTTGACCAACAGCATCAAGCTTGTCTACATCTATTTCATTCAGCCATTGGTATATGAAGCCATCATCACTTGTCATCTTGGTTTATAACAGTCCTTTCCATTGTCTTTTATTTTCTTATTCTCCCTTCTTTTCTTTTTTTGACCTATAAGTTACCATTCCTAATCCCCTTGTACTTGAAATTTCAAGAAACCAGGAACAAGTAAATCTGGTTGTATCTAGGTCCTTGCTCTGTTTCAGTTGTGCCTTATCCTCTGCAAGATACTGACCCTACCTGGGGCTAGTGCTACCTTGTATGCAGTTAGTACATACGAGGGGTACATTGTCAGAGGGAAAATACACGTGTGTGCATGTGTATGTACACACACTCCTCCCATATGCTTTAGAGAAACACTTGCCTTCTATTCCAGTAAAATGCTCTTTTAGTAGAGCAATATATTGAAATGTCTGTAGATATATAAATTAATGTCTTTTTATGCATTAGTATCCAGAGTACCATGTACCAGATTACTTAAATCTCAGAATTACTAAACATCTGGCAGAAATTCAGAGAAATGAATATGTATAGAAAAATTACTGTAATCCTGATGTGAATGTGAAAAAAGACTGTTCCTTGAAAAAATTATCAAGGATAATTCAGCTATCTAAAAAAATAGTCAAGTGGTATAAGATAATAGAAAAGGCTGCAATTTTTTTGAGGACATAAATAAGTCCTTTCTGGTCTCAAGTTCTCACACCTAGCATTAAAATATTACTGATCAGTCACTATGACATTATTTTGAACTCTGAGCTGAATGACTCACATTAAAGCTCCTTTATCCCATAGGTATCTGAAATAACTATTCAACTTTGTTCTCCCATCCTCAACTTCTTGTTTTAGGACCTGGCACAATAAGGCGGTTCTCCATAACTCCTCTGCCATACGACCTAGTGATAGAAGATGTATCTTAGGTTTTAAAGATTTTGTCCATGGTACAAAGTGGCAGTACTGTGGTGGTTGGTTCCCATACAGAGCATTTAGCTTTACTCTTACTTGTAAATCTCCAAATAATAGTTGGCATTTATTGATTACTTGTTGTATGCCAAATCCTATGTTAAGCATTTATTGCTTCTCATAGGTATTATTTTATCCCCCATTTTATAGATGAGAAAACTAAGGCTTACAGAGTTGAATGGGTTGATCAATATCATACAACTAATTGATACAACAGATCTAAACTTACACAGTCTGATTCTAGAGCCTATACTCCTGAGTATAACACTGTGCTGTACCATCTATGATGAACACCCTAACTCTGGTCAGCTATTTAAAAATATGTATGCCTGCTCATGAGAGGTACTGGGAAAGAGAATGTGCAATATAGTGCAAATCCATTACAGTTACTTGAAAATTGGTTGAAAATGCCATTGGGGTTATAATTACATCATTTTAAAATGTTGATGCTTTGTAGTATTAGAAAGCTGAATTACACAAATAAAAATATGTTTAAAACAGTAACTAGGAGGATATGGCAATAATAACTTACAGATTCAAATACATTTTTCTCTAAACTGCTTAAGGGAAAGTAGAATTGTGGAGAGAAATTAAATATCCATGTACCAGGCAAGGTAGATGGGCAGTTAGAATGACAGTAGTATATCTACAGCATAAAATGTGAAAAACTTTAATCTCATTGCCCATTTCTAAATATCATTCTGTTTCTCCTCTGTCATTTTGGTTTGTCAAACATGTCATCCATTTTTCAACCCCATTTTCTCATTAATCTCTTCTAAAAATTTCTCATTAACTGGCTTTCATACTCAGCATTCCAGTGAAATGTCCTTAGAAGCACTTTTTTTAGTCTTATCTTTCTTGATCTTATTTATATTTCATATTGTTAAATTTCCTATGCACTTCAGGAATTCTTTTCTGCTTAGGCTTATGGGATCTTTTTTGATCACTTCTTCACAATATCTGGCTTTTCTTTATAGGTCTTTATTCCTCCTCCTTTCCACTGAGAATAATTTCCATGTTTTATTTTTATTCACTACTTTTTCTGTACTTTTATTTATCCATTTTGATTGTTTATACTATTTTCTGTATTTGAATGACTTCACGTTTCCCACCCTGTGGATCATGTGGAACTTGTGGAATTTTTCATAGGTACTTACACAACTTGGTATCTTCTTCTGCCCTCTCTTCTCCATGTCCAAAATTTGCTCTCAATCCAGGTTTACTAAATCTTCTCCTTGAAGTGGGGTCTCCCAGTTTTACCCTTCCATTATAGCTTTTCATGTAGATCTGTATCATATAAAGCGTAAATTACTATAATTCTTTTTTCCAATTTTCTTGCTCTCAGGATCCCCGTCTTATATAAAGTTTCCAAGGTGCTCCTCTTCAAACTCCATTTTCACAATGCCTCATTTTCACTCAATGTAATGTATAATATGACAGCAAATAATTACTGTAAGAGCAGTGGTGTTCCAAGTTCACCATTACCTTGTCCTCCATGCTTCTATGCTTAACACATTGACTGCCACACTAGAAAAATTTTTTTTTCCTTGGGGCCACAATGTTTTATTACAAAAATAGAAGAAAAACTTTGAAAACAAAATGATCCTTTCTAATTTAATGAAAAATGTTTTTTTAAATTGTTTTCTGTGCGTGAGTTATATGTAACTCATGTGGCACTAGATTTGATTTTTATACTGCATGCCATGTGGAGTTGTGACTCATGTCATGCTTATTGAATTTGTTTCTGAGAATTGAGTCTTTTGTCATTCCACCAGTATTTAGTTATTTATAGAGTGGACCTTAGGTGGTCCTAGATGAGGACATCTGAGTAATACCCCTAAGTATGTACAGCAATATCATGTCACTGCATACTATCATATTGATTTCATTCAAAGAGCCATCAGGCAAACATTGAAGGCGAAATGTGCAATCAGAAGTTATGGCAATTGGAGAACACAGTCCAGCACTTGTTGGGCGGGCCAGCAGGAACAGGGCAACATGAGGTGGGGGAGACTTGCGGATTGACAGCGAAAACAATGAGCAGAGGTTTCACAGAGCTCAGGCATGCTATGGACCTTCCTGCCTATCCACCAGTTCTACTTTAGTATAGCTTCTGTGATCAGAGCTGTAATCATCACATAAGTTTATTTTGCATTTTTCGTTCTCAGGAGAAAATGTCTAGAGAAAATGAGCGTAAGGAATTGTTGGAGGAAATGGTGAACGAAGTTTTGGACATGAGTGATGAAGATGTTGATCTATTTAGTGATGATTCAGAGGAGAATCATCCTAGTGGAGATAGTGGGGACAGTTCTGATAGCAGTTGCAGCCCACCAAGAAAAACTAGAAGAAGAACATTACATACAGAGCTTTCCAGTGGGGAAGGTTGTTCAAAATCTATTACTGAAAGAATCAAATCAGTTGTAGCCAATTTCAGTGAGAGTGATTCTTCATCAGATGTTTCTGAAGAACCTGTAGTGACTAGTGTAAATTCTCTGACTTGGGGTCCAGTTTCAGGGAGTAACATGAAGATTTTTGACTTTGTTGAAAATAATCCTGGTGTTCCAAACGAAATTGCAGTAAATCTCCATGAAAAAACACCTTATGATTTTTTCAAATTCTTCATAACAGATGATGTTATTGACTACATGGTGAAGGAAACTAATATCTACGCAAGTCAGACTTTACAAAAGGGTAATATCAAACCCCACTCCCGACTTAAAAAGTGGTATGATGTAACTTCTCAAGAAATGGAACGATTCTTGGGTGTCTTGCTTTGGATGGGTCTTAGCAAGAAACCAAGACTTCCACACTATTGGTCAAAGAACATTTTGTATGACAATTCAGTGAAAAAGCTTATATCACGAAACCGCTTTGAAATGCTTCTAAGAATGTGGCATTTCTCTAACAATGAAGAATGTCCTCCTGGTGACCGTCTCTTCAAGATCCAGCCACTTCTTGATCGTCTTCTTGAAAGGTTTCAGATTGCTATAGTTCCAGATAAGGAAATAAGTATTGAGGAAACAGTAGTACCATTTCGTGGACATCTGAGTTTCGTACAGTACATAAAAAACAAGCGCCATAAATTTGGAATAAAACTTTTCAAACTTTGCCTAAGGGACAGTTACACCTGGAATGTGAAAATTTATTGTGGGAAGGAAGCAAGATCTGGTGTACCTGTTTCATCCTCAATTGTCATGAAGCTAATAGAAGGTTTACTAGATAGTGGACGTGTTTTATATACTGACAGCTACTACACCAGCATCCACCTAGCTCATCGACTCCTTGAGCGTGCTACGTATCTGGTGGGCACACTAAGAAGTAACAGGAAACTAAACCCACCAGATGTAGTAAAGACAAAGCTGAACAAGAACGAAGTAATTGCTCGAGAAAGTGACACAGGAGTCATTATCCTCAAATGGAAGGATAAGAGGGATGTATTGATGCTAAGTACTATGCATGGAAAAGACACTAAAGGTGTTGTAGAGAAACCACATATGTTTGTAGGTTATAATTCAAAGACATTCATTGGCTTCTCAGATCAACTGAAGTCATATTCATGTTCTTTGAGACATGGCATAAAGTGGTTCAGAAAATTAGCAATAGAGCTAATCACTGAATTAGCTTTGGTGAACTCACTTGTTCTCTATAGACTTGTGAACAAAAAGAAGATCTCGATCACAAAATTCAAAGAACAAGTCTGTCTAAAACTGCTCCAGACAGATGAAACACGTATTGCAGTGCCGTTCCTCCCGTCGCCAACTGTGACTTGTTCTCTCACAAACATGGGCTCTGCCAGAAGAAGATGTACTGTGTGCTATGAAAAAACACAAGCTGAGAAAGGACGTGAATATGCCATGAAAAGATGTAAACAGACAGCATGGAAATGCAGCAAATGTAATGTGTACTTTTGTGTAGAATGTTTTTTCCTAAAACATACATTAATAAAAAAGTAATACAAAAACTTGAAAATTAGTGATATAAAAAGTAATGTGAAAACTTGAAAAATAGTTGATAAGGGTAAAGTATTTTTCTTGACTTCTCAGGCTTAAGTGTAATTTTAAGGTAAACATAGATAGAAAAATGAAATTTATTGACTTCTATTCCTTTAATCCACATTTTTAGAATTAAGTTGTCATTAATAGGAACAATAAGTACATCAATAAGTAAGATTTTTTCATGAACCAACCACAAGGTTTGGCCCACGGGGCCATCCATCGTGTAACATGTGTGCTACAGTATGGCAGTGTAAGATGCCTGCTCACCCTGCTGCTCCCAAGGTCAAAAGATGTGTGAATTATATATGCTTCATGAGGCCCTGTGCTCTAAACTAGTGTGAGTTAAATACAACTTGCATGGCAGTTAATGTGTTAATCTGCCTCAGCCTTCATTATTCTGTAGTATATTCACCATGATTCATCACATTCAAACTTTGATAGCCTTCTACTGTTGTCTTACAATCCCTTGCCTCTGTGCCTTTCTCGTGATATTATTCTTTTTGCTTAGATTTCTCTTTGGTTCCAGGTCATGTTCATCACTGCCTTCAAATTGTAGCTTTCTTTATCTTCACAGTGAGTGCTCCCTGGTTGACTTCACCTCACACTGAGACCTTCATTCTGTGCTGCACTTCCTTTTGGGTTTGTATGTGGTCCATGCCCTTACTAATACATTGCTTTGTAATCATTTTCTAGCAGTCTATATTGTAGTTTCACATTTGTATTTATTTGCAAAATTAAATTGTAAGCTCCTTGAGGGCAGGAATAAAAACTTTTACATTTGTATCTCTGCACCCCCGAGTGCCTAGTACAGTGCTGAGCACATAATGGGCGTTTAATAAATGCTTGTTGAATTTTTGTGTGGATTATTTATGGTGTTGTCTACAGAAATTTTTAAGCTGTTTTCAAGGTTATCTCTTACCACTTAATGCATTAAAAAAAATACAGACTTATTTATTTTCCTTCTCTTGCTACCTTGTTTAAGGTACATCAGGATCTGCCTTTACTTGAGAGTAAGGCAGAAAAAAAAATCAACTTTTGGAGAGTATGTGTGAAAATACGAAATTCTGCATTTGTTTGACCAGATGTGCTGATAAGTTAAGAAAGAATAGGAAACAACACTATTAAGGTTATAGTTAACACAGTACTTGATAATAGGTTTTAGTATCTGATAATAGGTTTAGTATCTGATGATTTAGTATCTCAATGGTTTTCATTGAGAGAAACTTGACAACATCTGGAGACATTTTTGGTTGTAGGAATGGTAGGCAGATGGGGTGCCACTAGTATCTAACCAATAGCAGCCAGAGATGCTACTAAACATCCTGTATGCAAGCCCCCACAACAAAGATTGGCCCAAAATGTTTAATGCAGAAGTTGAGGCACCTGGGTCTAGATATGTTTAAGGTAAATAGGAGAAAGAAGATACCAACTACTAGCATTACCTTAGGAAAAAGGGCTATGCTGAGCTTTAAGAGAATATTTTATGGTTTGTAAGAAAAAGGAGCATTAGTGTCTGGAATTCATAGCAACATGTCAGGGTGTTGATAAAATTGATGTTTTAAGATTGGTTTCATCATGAAATTTGCCACCATCCCTACGCCAAGTGTTTCAGGAGTGCAAATGTTAATGGATTACAAATCTAGTTTTAGCCCTCCGCATCTTGAGTAATTACCATAGTAGCATCAGTGGTAAAGCACTAGGGGTTATCTCTTTAGCAGAAAGCTGTCCATTACCAAAGATTTAGCCTTGGGGACAACATGGCTAAATTCCTGCCCTCAACAGTTCCGTGGGCAGCCATAAACAAGAATAATTACCACTTCTCTGAGGAAATCACAAGCCAGAACACAAGTGTGCGGAATATACCCAGAGTTGTGGCCCGGTGTGTCCGTTTAAAGAGGGTCTATAGGGCCGCGCTAGATATGTTTCACCAGCTGCATTGTTTTAAATTTAATATTCACGGGTGGTCCTACAAACCCACCTTGGTGACAGTGAGACAGGAAATCAGGGCCTTGCCGATGGCCCAGGATAGACTCGCTCCCCGGCCGGAGCTACTCTGCACTGCGACGGGTACAGGTAGAAGGTGCGCCACTCTTGGCCAGCTTTGGGCTAAACTGGCCTCCGCCCCGGAAGTGCTGAGCACTTCCGCCCTGTGGAGAAGCCTTGTACCTGGTTGCAGCTCCCGGGCAAATAGGCTGGTAGGCATTTGGGCTTTGACTGGGTGAGTGTTGCTGTGCGGCAGCCCGCTAGCTAGATCTTCTGTCCCCAGGCCAACCAGAGTGTAAACAGTGGGTGGGAATTAACACCCAAATGTAACCTCCCAGAAAATTTAGTTTTACTCTAAATTCAGAGCTGCGAGTCCCCACAGTTGGGACGGCTTCCCTCTGAGGGTTATATCTCTGGTCTTCCTGCCAGCTTCAGAGCTTCATTCACAACTATAAGTTAGGTCATACAATTGCTTCTAGTACAATTGATATCACTGCCCACCAGACCTTCAGCTTGCTTTTTAAAACAAAAGGGGGAAACTACGAATAACTGGAGATACCTATTAGGAACTTGAAATTCAGCAGAGGCTTCCTTTTCCACGTCTACTTCTTGTGCCCGTGACCTTTCTTTTTGAATTCAGAAAAGACCTGTCCATTTCAGATTGGCGATAAATGGTCGCCTTTCCCCTTAGTAATTCCGTCCTTGCCAGGGCCATCTTCAGCAGCCTCGAGTGTGTCCTTCTCAGGACGCCCTTCTCCCTCCCCCACCGGTGCTCAGAGACAATGACAGGGAGATCCCTTTGGTGACTTGCAGCACCACCATGTGATCTGAGAGCCCTTTGCAAATTACTTCCTCGTTTAAAATTGCACTTTTTTCTCCCATAACCCTCACTAATTAATGTAACATCTATGACAGCATTTGCTTTATATTTGAGTAAAATAATGTTTCTTTTACAGAAGTGTTCCTGAAGAAAAGGCCCTCGGAAGGAATCCTGCTGAATTGCAGACTCTCCAATTACAGGAAAGCTGCACCTCTTTAGAAGACCTAGTTTCCCTGCTCTCAGGGATTCTGTTAAGAGAAAACTCTCTAGGCCAGAGTGTTCTCAGTTGGCTCCAGCAGCCCAGTTGACAATGGCTGAGGCCCATTCCTTTAGTTCCTGATTATCCTGCCTGAGAAGCACTGGCTAAAGGAGGGAGAGTTGTCCTTGCAGAAATGGCTAAGCTGGAGAACTTCAACGACTTGGGTGAATACAGACAGCAGGTGGGAAGGGAGAGATGGTCTCTTAGGGATTCTTTTTTTCTCTTACGTTTTAAGCATGTAAGTCTAAAGCCAGACTAGTTGTGATTTTGGCCAAGTTATTTAATCTTTCAGTCCATTTTCTCATCAGTAAATGGGAATGATAAAAGCACCTGCCTGGAGTTGTAACAAGGGTTACATGAACAGTACCTGGTACATAGGAAGTGCTATCCCCATATTTGTTTTAATTATTTCTTCTTTTTACCTTGGGATTGGCCTGCTCTGCTGATTTCATTTCTGCAGTGATTCCTTCATAAATTCATTTGTTTAATTTTTTTCCAGGTCCCAGCTCTTATATATGGCCAGGAGGTAACCTGGCCAGAAATGCCTACTCTGGGAGCAGAGAGAAAATAACTCTCTCTCCAGTATCACCCAAGAATATACCACTGAGATTCAATCATAGAGACTCTTCCCTCTACAGCAGAGTTGTGTTAAACTTTAACATTCTATGGTCTTTTGGAGGTTCTAAAAGTGAGGGACTTGAGACTAAAAACAAACAACAAATCAAAAAAACCTGCTTAATAGGATCAGGATACCTATATACTCAAGTATAAGCCGAGTTTTTTCGGCACAAAATTTGTGCCGAAAAACCCGAACTCGGCACAAATTTTGTGCCGAAAAAACTCAGCTTATACTCGAGTATATACGGTAAGTAAATTCTGAATGCTTAGCAAAGTTTGATTAAGTTCACAATGAGGCTGTAGCAGGAGTAAATCCAGCTGACCCTTGCCACTTACAAGATTTTTATTGTTCAGAAGCTCCATCTTTGCTGCCCTTTTACCTCCAATATAAGCTGTAAATATGTTTCCATTTTTTTGTCTTTGACTTTGCTTAATATGCTTTGTTTGTTTTGCCTCACAGGAGTTTTGATTATCTATGTGTGGGTCAAATCAATCTTTTCATTTATGACCTGTGGATTTTGGCTCATAATGAGAAAGGCCTTTCTACCCTGTATAAGAATAAAGTTACCTATTTTAAATTGCACATGAACTTTATGGCCACCCTGTATAAGACTCACATTTTTCTTTGGTACTTTTTTGGTTTTGTTGATAACAACTTTGGTTTATTTGAAATATTTTCTGACATATAACATGAGGTAGGAATCCAATTTAATGTCTTTCCAGATGACTATGCAGTTCTCCTTATACATAGTACATTATTGAAAGATATACTTTTCTTTGTCTTTCCTATCTGTTACCTGTATTATATGCTAAATTTCTGCCTGTGGAACTTTTGGACTTTATTTTCTGTACCATTTGTTTATCTCAACAGTACCACACTGTTTAAGTCTTAAGTCTTTTATAATATTGTTTAAAATCCTTTAGGGCAAGTACTCCTTCAATTGCCCTTTTTCAGTTTTCCCATGTAGTCTTGCTTATTTTTTTACGTGAACTTTTTTTTTTTTTTTTTTTTTTTTAGACAGTATCACTTTGTTGCTCTCGGTAGAGTGCTGTGGCATCAACAGCTCATAGCATCCTCAAACTTGAGCTCAAGTGATTCTCTTGCCTCAGCCTCCTAAGTAGGTGGAACTACAGGCACCTGCCACAATGCCCAGCTATTTTTAGAGATGAAGTCTCCCTCTGGCTCAGGCTGGTCTTGAACTGGTGAGCTCAGGCTGTCCACCATCCTTGGCCTCCCAGAGTGCCAGGATTACAGGCATTAGACATCTGGCCTGGCCTTTTTTCGTGAACATTAATATCTTCTAAAAAGCTGATATTTTTATTTGAGTAGTGTTAAATTTACAGATTAGTCTCTGAGTGCTAAGCCCTGAGAAGCCATACAGTGGCTCACTGGGGAGGGAAGTCCCAGATGCAAATATCATCCAGTCTGTTTTATCTTGTCTGACCACATAAATTTTATTTGCTTTCTCAATTTTCTTATTTATGAGAGTAGGACTTTAATGTCTTCCCTGAAGGATCAAAGGAAATAAGAAGTGTAAAATGCCTTCTTGGAGTAAATAGTCTTTCTTCCCACCTCCCACTGCCATCCCATTCTTGTCAGCTCACCAACCACTGACAGGGAAGCCTCCAGGATCCTGGAGTGGGTTGCCAGGTGCCAAGGCTCATGATTGCACAGAAGTCAGACTTCTCTAGACCTGTATCAGCTTCTATCACTTGGACAGTTTAATTGCAGTTTTCCAGGTAAGTTCCTTCTTTACTTTCCCTAAGGTTTTGGTTCCCAGGAGTGAACAGCGGTTGCAGGACCTGGAAATGAAACTTACAGACTTTCACCGAACATTACAGGGAATTTTATTTGCCAGCAGGGAAATTCATCAGGCCAGTAGCCTTTAAAGTGATGAGCCCGCCTCCATCATCTCTGTCCCTGTCCTTTTATTGGACTCACAAGTAGACAAAGGAATTACCCTATTTCTCATTGGAGGTGTGAAATCATGTGCAGGTTTACAGAAGCGGAAGCAAGCCGCAAGCATTAGTTTCAAGGACCTAGGAAACTAAGGTTTACAAATTCCTAAGAGCTGGGTTACCATGGGGAGGACCTCGCAGGAGTGTCCTTGGGCTTCTCTGAGGAGCCTTTGGTTTTTTAGACTTTACTTTTTTCCGGTATCCTCCCTCACAGCCACCTAGGAAGGGAGAAAACTACATGTTGCAGCAGGTTACCTCAGGCCTTCCCTTTCTGTCACCTCATTCTTCTTCACCTCTCCCCCTTTCCACCCTCTCTCACACACTCCCCTTTTCTCTCTCTCCCTTTGCTCTTCCCTCTGTCCCCTTCCTCTCCCCTTTCTTCTCCTTCTTTCTCTTCCCTTCTCCCTCTCTTCTTTTCCCCTCTCCCTCCCTCACCTGACCCTTTTGAACAGGTGGAGCTATTGTCCAGAGACCCTGAGAAAGAAGTTGGCTGGGGCAGGATTGAGAACTATACCAGGCCCACATCTCAGGTCCAGCCCCTGGCATCCTCTGAGACTCAGAAGATTCTTAAAGGAGTGATGCTGGCTCACTTTTTTTTTTTTTAACATGGCTGACTATTCATGGGCAAAGTGGAGGAATGAAGACCTTATTTTCTCTTGGCCCTAGATCCTTATCTCTCCTTTGTGTTTGTTGTATTGTTATTAGTTTGGGGTGTTTTTTGTCTTTTGTTTTTTGTAGTAGACTGTTGCCTGGATTGAGAGTTGACTGTTTCTGTCATTCTTACACTGAGGTGATAGGTTTTGGGGAGGAAGACTACGGAGATGAAGTGTCCTTTTTAATCGTACCAAGTGTGCATACTCTTGTTCACTTGACTTAACCACTGTGGACACATCAATTTATAATATGGAAAAAGGCAGAAAGATAATTAGTGTAATATGAGTTTGAAGAAAATGTTTTATCAACTTTGGAGACAAAATTGGGTTTGTTCCTAGGGGATAAGAGAGTGGCAGCAATCCACTAAGTTCTCCAGGCAGTGAATTATAAAGATGGAATGTGTTGGTTGGGATCCCTTTCCTTGCAGAGGTAAAGGGTTTATTCTGTCACAATTCTAGAGGAAACAAAGTATCCCTGTTGCTGAGATACTGTTTATCATAAAAGCAGCTGCAGTAATAGCAATGGCACAGCAGACTTTTTTTGGCTCCTTTTTCTCTTCCAGCTCAAATAGTATGGATTCCTCTGAGTTGCAAAAAATATGCTAATGATATTAATGTCATTTTTCCAAATTTAGTGAATGTCTGTTTCTTTTGTCTCCTCTATTCCCATATTCCTTCATCAACTTTATCTGCAAATTTCTTCAGGTTGTTCCCCCCCACCCCCAATTTAATTAAATATGATTAAAAGTCTTTAAAGTAGAAATGTTTTTTTGTTTTTTTTTTTTGGAGACAGTCTCATTTTGTCACCTTTGGTGGAGTACTGTGGTGTCATAGCTCGTAGTACCCTCAAACTCTTGGGCTCAAATGATCCTCTAACTTCAGCCTCCCGAGTAGGTGGGACTACAGGCGCCCCCACAACACCTGGCTATTTTTAGAAATGGGGTCTCACTCTTGCTCAGGCAAGTCTCAAACTCCTGAACGTAAGCTATCCACTCACCTTGGCCTCCAGAGTGCTAGGATTACAGGTGTGAGTTACCATGCCCAGCCCAGGAATGATATCATCCCAGATTCTGTATTTTAGATACCTTCATAGACAATAGATTTAAATAAACATTTGAGACAGGTGTTCATTTCAATAGTTTTTTGATATCACTGGTCATAGTATAGGCTGAATGAAAACATGATCTGGCTGCTGTATAATTGGCGTGTCCTGGAATTATCAAACATGTTTGACAGCCCTAGTCAGTATCATATTGCTTTAGCAACAGGGAATAAAGAATATTTGAAAGATCTGTTTATTGTTTTAGGAATCAAGCCATAGGTATCAACCAGATGTCAACTCTGAAGGGAAGATTTTTATAAAGATGGACTCACACCAGAAGGTCCCTGGCATATATAATGGGGATACTTTGCTGATTCGTGAATATGAAAAAGTTTCTTGGTATGAGGACCAGTTAGAAAGGCAGGAGGGCAGGCCCACAGAAGAAAGACAGTATAAATGCAGTGAATGTGGAAAGAAGTTTTCCCAGAGCTCAGGCCTTGTTCAACATCAGAGAATCCATACTGGAGAGAAACCCTATGAGTGTGATCACTGTGGAAAAGCCTTTAGTGTGCGCTCAACCCTCAATGTGCATGAGAGAATCCACACTGGTGAGAAGCCCTATACTTGTCATGAATGTAAGAAAGCCTTCAGTGTAAGGGTACACCTGATTGTACATCAGAGAATCCACAATGGAGAGAAACCCTATGAATGTAATGAGTGTGGCAAAGCATTTAGTGTGAGCTCAGACCTGATCAAACATCAGAGAATCCATACAGGTGAAAAACCTTATGAGTGTGATGAATGTGGGAAGGCTTTCATTGTGAGCTCAGCCCTCATCAAACATCAGAGAATCCACACAGGAGAAAAGCCATATGAATGTAAGGAGTGTGGGAAGGCCTATGTGAATTCAGCCCTTATTAATCACGAGAGGATTCACTCTGGAGAAAAGCTTTATGAGTGTGGAGAGTGTGGAAAAGCATTCAGCCAGATCTCAACCCTTATTCCTCAGCAGAGAATCCATACTGGAGAGAAACCATATGAGTGTGATAAGTATGGGAAAGCTTTCCGTGGGAGCTCTAATCTTACTAAACACCAGAAAATACATGCCAAAGGAAAGTGTCATCAGTGATTCATGTGGTGAATATATCCCAAAGGCCTTTTGTTGTATCAGAAGATACCATCAGAAGAAGAGTATAGTAAAAGTTAATGTCTTAACTGACACTTCATCCTTTGGAATATTAAAAGAAGTGAGAAGTCGCTGAAAAGTGACTCCAACAGCATAATGAGCAAGGCTTTAAAATCACATCTGCTTCTAAGAATGCAGTTTTACAACTCATAAGGTAAAGCCATTTTAAACATCATATATCATAATTTATACTGGCTTAGTAAAAGCAAACTAGAGTAATTCAAACTTTTTTTTAAGACAGAGTCTCACTTTTATTTCTCTTCTGTCCAAGTCTTTGGTTGTATTTTTGCTACCAGTATTATAGATGAAACGTTATGTTTTGATACTGGAAACAGTGTTGGTTAGAGAGGGACCACATATCTTCATTGAATCTGGAAATACTAACCTGTTGATTTTTTTTTTTTGCCTTTGATATATCACTGTGCTCTCAAGACTGATTAAATGCTGTCCACCAGACCATAACCTAACTTCCTAACCCTAATCCTGAAACTCTACATATGCACGTAATTTAGGAATGAAACCTGGACTTTGTTATTCTATTTTAACAATGATTTCTTGCTCCTGAGTAACAAACCTGAAAGTTTTGGTCCCTGAAATTTAACTCATGAGGTTCAAGATGAATACCAAATTAATAGAATTAGTAGAAACTGCTCTACATTTTAAACAGGTAGGAGGGAAAACTGGTTGTGAAATGATGTTCTCTTCTCTGCGTTTTGTGTTGCAAAGGGATGCAGTTTCCCTGAACTCTTCTGAAATGCTTCAGCTGTGAGACACACTAGACTTCATGAAACTCTGAGCCAAATTGTGGCTAGTAGGCACTGAGGTCACAGAACTTGTGAAAGAGCACATTATGAAGCCTCTGCTATTGGGGTAATGCCAACCACCCTGTCCCAAGTAATTTATATAAGGCCTGGATGTGGGTACTGAAAGCAGAGAAGGTCATGGTTCTGGAGATCAAATTGAGGAGATAGGATGTCATTCAGAGAATAGGGCGTGTTAGAAAAAGTAAAGCACATACTGTACTTAGAGACAGAAGTGAAGGGCTTTGGCAGAAGCCAAGGAAGTTCTCCTTCCTGTTCCAGGTTCAAGTGTGAATTCCTTTGCCCTGCTTTCTTCTTATCTTTGGCAGTTGAAACTGTGATTTCTTGATCTCCCCTGTCATGCCATTTCTGTGCTGTTGTCTTAAATGTTTTTAGTGTTGACCTTTTTGACCCTAGCTCTCTTGGTTTGTTCCTAGTATGGAGATTTGCAGACAGAATCATCTGGGTGGAGAACACCCTTCTGGGATTAGCAATAAAGTGATGCTATATCCTCCCCCAGATTACACAAAGAAATACTAATAAGTAGTGAATGGTGAGTATTCTGAAGACTTTGAAGGAGCATTCTGGAAAGAGAAATTTTTTTTACTGAATAATTTGGAGATCAGGATACACGTACTACAGTTATTCCTTTTGACCTGAAATTAAGATATTAATGATTCCTTTAGAGAGGGCCTTGTGCCAGAAGCTAGGATTACAAAAAAAAAGTGAAAAAAGCAATGTAATCTCAGGGGTCTTACAGTTTGACAACAAGGAGAGTTGATAGAAAGCAATGATTACAGTGATAAAGCCACTGGATTTAGAATATTTTCAGTACTTTGCACTGAAGAAAGTATAACAATAACTCAGGAGACATTGGAAAGGCTTTTAAAGATGATGAAAGCTTGAAGAAGAATTAGTTCTTGATCTATGTGTGTGAAAAGGAATGAAGGAAGGTACAGCAATAATAACATGTGAAAAGCATAGTATATCTAGGCAAAAGGAGGGATGTTTTCAAGGACCAATCATAGAATCCATACATGAAAGTAATATACCAGGGCCAGAGCATGAAATTCTGTTTGCTATGCTAAAAAGTGTGAGACACAATCTGTAAGCTGGTGTTTTTCAGATACTTAGTGCAGTAAGATGTGTTTCACTCTACTCAGAGCAATAAATGAGACTCTGTCTCAAAAAAAAAAAAAAAAAAATGCATTTTACTTTGTAACCGTTGTTGGGAGAGACAGTCATCCTTGGACCTTTTGCACTTCTACATGTCTTGCTGGATGTACCAGCACTGCAAGGCACTGCAGCTCTTTTAGGTTATTTCACAGCATTGTTTGTGCAGTTGGTATCCTTGAGAGATGAGCTGTCTTGGACAAAGTAGGCTTACTAAGCTTGCTTATTGTTTGTTTTGTGTTCTTTTGGAAAATTCCTATTCGGTTCGTACACATGTTTTAGGAATTGTTTACATACCCTAGATGTGACTCCTTTTCACAAGGAATACACATATCATCTCCAGATCTATGGCTTGCCTTTTTATTCTCTTAATGGTGATTTTGATGAATAGTAGTTTTTAATTCTTATTTAGCCTCATATTTGTTTTTTTCCTATTTTATGTATATGTCTTATTTTCTGTGTTTTTTAAAGAAGTTCTCTGCCTTGAGATCATGAAGGTAATCACTATAATCTTAAAGAGTTTTCTAATTTACTTTCTCATTTGCATCTGTAATTCATTTGAAATTGATTTTTGTGCATGAGTAAGGTAGAGTCAAATTTCATTTTTTTTATATGGATATTCATTAGATCCTACATCACTTATTATCATTTCCTACTCTTCTACAGAGCCAGTTTCTCATAAATTAATTTTCCATGTATGCATGGGTCTGTGTCTGGTTTCTTTATTATGTTCCATTGTTTTATTTGACTAGCCCTGTATCAATACCAGATTCTCCTAATTATTGGAAAGTGTGGAATGATTTGCTCCACTGGATACCACAACAAAGTACTTCACAACAAAGTAAACTGGTAAGGAGCCAGACTCCAAGCCAGATTTCTATGAGTGATTTTTCAGAACTGACCATAGCAATTACAAAAGGCAAAGCTTCCCTACCCATACCGGATTATGGGCAAAGTCAATGCATTGTATTCTCTGAAAGGGGTTACAGCCAAAGACTCAGATCCCTCAGCTAGCCATGCTCTCAGACATATCCACATTCCTAGTCCAGGCATCCCCATTAGGAGGTCTCTTTATTAGAGGCCTCCACTAAGCAACTTGAAGCACCCTTACTGGGATCAGGATACTTGAAAATACTTTGCCTTCTTCTTCTTCTCAGCCCCTGTGTCCATAAAACTGCTCTTTTGTTTGGTGCACCCATGGTAGTGAGATGATATCTCATATATCTTTACTGATTCATCTGACCCTTGTGTGGCTCTTCCATGGGTAAGAATGGAACACTGCAAAAGCCAGTAATTTTCTCTGTTGAGCTTCTTGTTAATGCTGTTGCTGATTAAAGGTTTGACTGGTACTTTATCATTTTGGCTTGTTTTACCTGACTACCACAACACCTGGCAGCTCAGCTCTTTCTAGATCAGCTCAGTTTTTTTTTTTTTTTTAGAGAAACAGAGTCTTACTCTGTCACCCTCGAAAGAGTGCTGAGGCGTCCCAGCTCACAGCAACCTCCAGCTCTTGGGCTTAGGCAATTCTCTTGCCTCATTCTCCTGAGTAGCTGGGACTACAGGCGCCTGCCACAATGCATGGCTATTTTGTTGTTGTTGCAGTTTGGCCGGGGCCAAGTTCGAACCCGCCACCCTCTGTATATGGGGCCAGTGCCCTACTCGGCTCAGTTTTTAATACCCTAGATCAGCTCAGTTTTTGATACCATCTTCCTCTCCTACTTTATGTACCTTGCTTGGCTATTTCTGATTCTTTGCATTTACATATAAGCTTTAGAATCAACTGTCCAGTTCTACCCACTCCTTCCCAAAAAGTGTATTGGGTTTTGCTTTGTTTTGTTTGAGAGAGAGTCTTACTTGGTCGTCCTGGGGTTGAGCACCATGGCATCATCATAGCTGATAGCAACCTCAAATTCTTGGGTCAAACAATCCTCATGCCTCAGCTTTCTAAGTGGCTGAGACTACAGGTACCTGCCACAACGCCCGGCTAATTTTTCTATTTTAGTAGAGATGGGGTCTCACTCTTGCTCAGGCTGGTATTGAACTCCTAAGCTCAAGTGATCCACCCACCTCAGCCTCCCAAACTGCTAGGATTATTGGCATGAGGCACTACACCCAGCATGGGCACCATTTTAAACAGCAACATCACCCACAAAAAGCATAAAAAAAGTGGTACTTATTATGCCCTTAAATGACATTTATAGATTAATAGCTAAAACAACATTGCTGAGTGTTACTTATTTGATCTCTTTAGATGATATATTAGTTTCATAGGGCTACCATAACAAATTGCCACACCCTCGATGACATAAAAAACCAGAAATATATTTTCACACTGTTCTGGAGGCCAAAAGTCCAAATCAAGGTGTTGGCAGGTTCCTGTTTCCTCTGAAGGCTCT
Organism: Loris lydekkerianus; assembly: GCA_963574355.1. Lineage (NCBI taxonomy): Eukaryota > Metazoa > Chordata > Mammalia > Primates > Lorisidae > Loris > Loris lydekkerianus. Next base: position 7,049 of record CAUYPK010159153.1, on the reverse strand, counting down.
AGGGGTCAGTCCTTACTGGCTGCTTCTACTTTCTAAGAATCCTAGGCTTTAGCCACATCACTCAAATCTCAAGACTTTGTCCCCACACTAGCCTTCACCTTCTCTCTGTCCTTTCTTTCTTTCTTTTTTTTTTTTTTTTGTTTTGTTTTGAGATAGAATCTCACTCTGCTGTCAAAGCTAGAATGCTGTGGCATCCGCCTAGCTCATAGCAATCTCAAACTCCTGGGTTCAGGTGATCCTCCTGCCTCAGCCTCCCAGGTATCTGGGACTATAGGCACCCACCACAACGCTCAACTAATTTTTCTATTTTTAGTAGAGATGGAGTTTCACTCTTGCTCAGACTAGTCTTGAACTCCTGACCTCAAAGGCTCTTTCCACCTTGGCCTAACCACAGTGCTAGGATTACAGGCATGAGCCACCATGCTTGGCCCTGTCATTTCTGTTGAAGGATTTAAGGCCCATATAAATAATCTTTTGGCCTAGTATAATCTCATCTTGTGATTGTAAACTTAATTACATCTATAATGTGATATATTATAAATATATCTTATTTGACCCTTTTCTCAGATAAGGTCAAATTTGCAGGTTCTGGGGATTAGGACATAGACAAAACTTTGTGGGGAGCCACCATTCAACCCAATACAAATGATAAATTTCTTTCTTCTCAGAGAAAAACTGATTAATACAGTTGAGCACTGAAGTTGATGTGAAGTTTTCTGGAAATTAAGACAAAATGAAAATATGTTGGTTTATATTGTTTTTCATTTACCTAACAAATTAAAGCAATTATATTTGACTACAGAGGAGAACTTTTCCAGGAACTAAATTCTAACAAACGTATTATTTGAGTCCCTTTGTAAAGAATATTGAATAACAGAGTGGATACTGTCTTCAACTATAATTTTAAAAGGAGAAATACTTAAAATAGATCATAGTAAACCCTAAAATAGTCACATAACTTGTTATTAAATTACAACATACCTACAAAAAAAATGCACAAGGCTGGATGCAGTGCCTTATGCCTGTAATCTTAAAAGTCTGGGAGGCTAAGGCAGATAGATTATTTGAGTTCCAGAGTTCAAGACCACCATTTTTACTAAAAGTAGAAAAACTAGCCAGGCATCATAGTGTTAGGTGTCTTTAGTCCCAGCTACTTGGGAAGCTGAATCAAGAGGATCACTTGAGCCCAAGAGTTTGAGGTTGCTGTGAGCTATGATGACATGATGACACTCAGGGTGACAAAGTGATGCTCCATCTCAAAAAAAAAAAAAAAAGCACAAATCAGAAACATAGTTGTATCAATTTAAATTAAGTGAGCATACTTGTGTAACCCACACTCAGCTCAAGAAACAAAATATTTGCAGCCTTCCAGAATCCTATTCCTCCAGGATCCCTTCTAACACCACGAATGAATGTTGTCTGTTTTTGAATTTTGTACGCCATTCACTTTCTGTGTCTGGCTTATTTCTCTTAACATTATGTTTTTAAGACTGATCCATACTGTGGAGTGTAGTTTTAGTTAATGCTCCCATGAAATGTCTAACTCAATGAAATATTTCTATGTGTGGCTTAAGAGAGTATGTTCATGGATTTGTTTTATGTAATAATCTTGCTTTATATGATAGTTAAAAATATTAGATTTAATCTAAATGGTTGGGAAAATAAATGATTATTAAGTCATGTCCCTCAAATTTCAGATGGATTAAGCAAGTATTGGGTAGAGATGATAGAATTTCCTGAGAAGGACCTGTGATACTTAATCTGTGTGGCACATTGGATTCTTTATGTAATGATTTAGGGGATGAACAGATGAATAGATAACTTTATTCTTGCCCAGACACAAAGCCAACCCACTTCAATGTCTGCATTAATAACAGAGGAATCTCTGGCTCAGTGCCTATAGCTCAGCAGCTAGGGTGCCAGCCACATACACCTGGGCTGGTGGGTTTGAACCCGGCCATGGCCTGCCAAACAACAATGACAATCACAACCAAAAAATAGCCAGGCATTATGGCGGGCGCCTATAGTCTCAGCTACTTGGGAGGCTGAGGCAAGAGAATCGTTTAAGCCCAAGAGTTGGAGGTTGCTATGAGCTGTGATGCCACTCATGGCACTCTACCCAGGGTGACATAGTAAGACCCTGTCTTGAAAAAAAATAATAATAGAGGAATTTTTAAGGAAAGCCAATTTATTCCTCAGGGGGAAAAAAAAAAAACTCTGGATGTTGTCAGTCACAGTTTGGGTGCTTAGCTGGGATTCCAAAGTTCTTTATAAAAAAGTATGAAAAGGACCACTTTATCCTGGAAGATGTTTAGAATAAATCTTGGTGGCTGTTCAGTTCATTAAAACATCTTAGGTTGGCTGGGCACAGTGACTCTCACCTATAATCCCAGCACCCTGGGAGGCCAAGGCAGGTAGATTGCCTAAGCTCATGAGTTTGAGACCAGCCTGAGCTAAAACAAGACCTCATCTCTAAACATAGCCAGGTATATGGCAGGTGCCTGTAGTCCCAGTTACTCAGGAAGCTGAGGCAAGAGAATCACTTCAGCCCAAGAGTTTGATGTTGCTGTGGGCTATGACACCACAGCTCTCTACCAGGGGCAACAAAGTGAGACTGTCTCAATAAATAAATAAATAAATCTTAGGATGAGCTCTATTGATGTCTAATATCTTCTATTTCTATAACTATTTTTCCCTTCTTCCATTTCTCATAGCACATTGTTTTATTCCTTAGGACATTTACCTTATGTTTTACTTCTTTGTCTGTCTCTTTTATCCTGCTTATTTGACTATGAGTTCTTCGATTGCAGGGATTATTCCTCCTCATGGATTCTCTGCAGCCCCTAGTATGGTGACTGGTTGGAGACTGTACAAGTCAGTTTGGCTAATTATGATGAGGAAGCTTTTTATTATGTAACCAAGAACTCCCCAAATCTCAGTGGCTTACTATAACAAAGGTTTTTCTTATTTATCTTGCATTTTAGTTATGGATCAGTTGCAGTTCTACAACACATTCTGTCTATTCTGGGATTCAGATTAGAAGAGTGGTCCTACATTGAGTATGCTGCTTTTGTGATAATAGAAAAAAACAATGGGAGGACCACATGATGGCTTCTGCTTAGGAGAGCACATGTCCCTTCCACTTATTTTCATTGACCAAAATGAGTAAAATGACCAAGTGTATTATCTATGGAGTTGGTAAAATAATTCTTACAAAGAAGGCAGTGAACAATTAAGGACAATATTGAAATAGTGTATCTGCTCTGATAGCTAATATTTATGGCATAATGTCTATTCCATGGATTTTTCTGAATGCCTTTTATATATACTTTTTTTTTTCCTCAGAACAGTGCTATAAGACACGTGCTACTACTATGTGCCCATTTTACAGCTAAAGAAGTTGAGGAACAAAGATAATTAAATAACTTGACCAACGTTATGCATCTGGAAAATGGTAGGTAGTACCAGGAATTGAAACCAGAAGTTTGACTGTACAACCTGTTCTTTTAACCACTATGCTGTATTATGAGAAGTTTTTTTTTTTTGTTTTTGAGACAGAGTCTCATTTTGTCGCCCTCGGTAGAGTATCATGGTGTCATAGCTCACAGCAATCTCAAACTCCTTCAGCCTCCCAAGTAGCTAAGACTATAGGCGCCCACTATGCCTGGCTATTTTTAGAGACAGGGTCTTGCTCTAGCTCAGGCTGGTCTCGAACCTGTGAGCTCAGACATTCTACCCACCTCAGCCTCCCAGAGTGGTAGGATTATAGACATGAGCCACCACGCCTGGCCTATTATGAGAGTTTTATTTTTATTTATTTATTTAGTTTTTGAGACAGTCTCACTATGTTGCCCTTGGTAGAGTGCTCTGGCATCACAGCTCACAGCAACCTCCAAGTCTTGGGCTTAAGTGATTCTCTTGCTTCGGCCTTCCAAATAGCTGGGACTACAGGCGCCCGCCACAATGCCTGGCTATTTTTTGTTGTTGTTGCATTTCTCATTGTTGCTTTAGCTGGCCCAGGCCTGGTTGGAACTCACCAGCCTTGGTGTATGTGGCTGGCACCGTAACCACTGTGCTATGGGCACCGAGCTCTATTATGAGAGTTTTAATCTGAAGATTTATCTACCCTGGGCTTCATCTACCACCCTGGGCTTTAAGAGGCAGTAAGTTGTGCTAGTAAAAACTCTGGAAGTGAGATTCAAGAGCCCTGGATCTCAACCTGTCTTTATCTATAGTAATAATATTACCTAAGCTAATGCCAGTTAGCTGGGCATCAACTTCTATCTACATCCTTAAAAATACAGACTAGATGTTCCCTGATAACCCCTTCCAGCTTTGAGGTTTTTACAATCTCTTAGTATTACTAAATAAATAGTAAAATACTTTATTAATATTAGTGTGATGATCTCTTTTTTCATCTGCTACTTTCCTATATTATATGTTCTCAGCAGATCTTAATCTCTCCAGTATTGTCCTTCTGTTTTACTTCTCAGGCTTTACATTCATGATAATACTATTACTAAGAGCTATGATTTATCGAGATTTACTTATGTTCCAGATAATTTTTCTGACTCTTTAGGTAAATATTTGGATTTGAAAGTACAGGTAACTATATTTATAAAGGAAGCACAAAAGTAGTGTTCTAAACATCTATTTTGAGAACATTAAAAAAGAAAACAGAGGGTGGCACCTGTGGCTTAGTGAGTAGGGCGCTGGCCCCATATACCGAGGGTGGCGAGTTTGAACCCGGCCCCAGCCAAACTGCAAAAAAAAAAAATAGCCGTGCATTGTGGCGGGCACCTGTTATCCCAGCTACTCAGGAGGCTGAGGCAAGAAAATTGCCTGAGCCCAAGAGCTGGAGGTTACTATGAGCTGTGATGCCAAGGAGGAGGATAAAGTGAGACTCTGTCTCAAAAAAAAAAAAAGAAAAGAAAAGAAAAGAAAAGAAAGAAAAAACAGGAAGATAAACCCAAAGAAAGCAGAAGGAAGAAGACATTAAAGGTAAGAGTAGAAAGTGAAGAAAAAGTAAACATATATTCTTACTTAGAGCTTTCACATAGAAAGAGCTGTTTTAGGTAGGTTCTCGCCGTAAGCTATTTTCATATATGTTACATTTGAATCCACCTGTCTTCCTCCAGGAAACAGATGCTAATTGCATGATCAACCTGTCCTTTCAGGTGGTTACTCCTGTCTTTAAACAAGGCGTATATTCCAAAGCAGTGTTTTCCAGAAGTTCAAACAGCAGGTGATGTCTGGGGGACTATATGCAAACATTTCTCTGGGGCCCTACACTGAACAAGTCTATAGGGCTTCCGAATAATTTATCCAAGTTAGGGAAAGCTATTTGAAGGAGCACAAGACATTGCCTTAAGCTAAGGGGAGTGTCAGTAATAAAGGGACCTGAAATACCTAGGAGAATTTGCTGTGAGATTGAGTCCTGCCAACCCTCTGGGAATGGGAAGCCCTCCATTCACCTTGCATGCAATATTCAACATTGCCAACTATAATAAAATCAGCAGCATCTCGGTGTAAAATGAGGACAAAACCCCATTGATCCAAAAATATTCTTCCCTAACAAAACAAACCCTGGGCACACCAGCAGCCCTCACTTAAACACCAGCATGTTCAAACTGGAGGGAAAGCCCCTATAAGTATCCTCAGCCTGGAAAGACCTTCAGCATAAACCCAAGTCCTGTTAAACAAAGAAGCGATCCTGGAGAGGAGTCCCATGAGAGTAAAGAATATGGCAAAACCTTCAGATACTGGATCTTGTCAGACATTGAAGAACCCTTGTGGATATCTTCAGTGTGGGTGGCCTTCTTCATGAGCTCAAGTTTCTTATTAACATAAGGAAATTCATTTTGGACAGGCACCTTTTCTATGTAAGAGTGTAGCAAAGCCTTGAAATGCTGTGATAGCCTTATTAAGCATAAGAGAATCTGCAGAGAAAAAACTCTATGGACATGAAGAGTATAGTAAAGGGTTTTTTGTTGTTCAACTTCATACGCTAGAGAGTACCACTGCAACTGTATCATGTGAGGGCAGTCCTTTATTTGGAAGTTAGCACTTAATCATCAGAAAACCCCTGCTGAAGAGAAAATCCATAAAGTAAAAATGTAGGGATACCTTTATTAAAAGCTCAATCTTACATACGAGAAAATCCACACTGGAACAAAAGCCCATACCTGTGACCATTATAGGAAAGCTTACAGACTTAGTTCATTGCTTACAGGGCATTAAGATTCCATATGAGGAAAAACTTTTTGAATATAAATAATGTGGGAAAGCCTGTAGTAAAAGTTTAGATCTTACCAAACATCAGAGTTCACACTGGCTAAAAGCCTTATGACTGGGACAGATGTGGGAAAACCTTTTGATGAACTAACTCATCTTTTACCAAACATCAGAGGATAAAAACAAATCTCAATAATCAAAAAACATGGTAGAGGCCGGGCATGGTGGCTCACCCCTATCCCAGCACAGGAAGGCTGAGGCAGGTGGATTGCCTGAGCTCACAAGTTCGGGACCAGCCTGAGCAAGCGTGAGACCCCTGTCTCTAAAAATAGCCGGGCATTGTGGCAGATGCCTGTAGTCCCAGCTGCTTTGGAGTGAAGCAAGAGAATTCTTTGAGCCCAGCAGTTTGAGGTTGCTGTGAGCTATGATATCACAGCACTCTACCAAGCGTGTCAAAGTAAGACTCTGTCTCAAAAAAAAAAAAACATGGTAGAGATAAAGTATAAGACTTTTTCCAACATTACATGTCACCATTTAAAAAACAAAATGCATATAATCACTTTAACTGACATTTTACAGAATTCAAAATCTTTTTTAAAAATGACTTCATGGACAGAGTTGAGGAATTTAGACAAATTTCTGTGACAGACTTAATATTTAACTGTCTTTGGCAGTCCTCTGTCACCTTTACTATTCAACATAGTGCTGGAAGTTCTAGCCAATACAATTAGGCAAGACAAGGAAATAAAGGGAATCCAAATGGGAGCAGAGGAGGTCAAACTCTCCCTCTTTGCTGATGACATGATCTTATACTT
>CAUYPK010159150.1:0-43021 GCA_963574355.1 Loris lydekkerianus | reverse complement strand
AATGGCAGATCTATTTTTAGATCTCTAAGTGTTCTCCAAACATCTTTCCAAAAGGAATGTATTAATTTGCATTCCCACCAGCAGTGCAAAAGTGTTCCCTTTTCTCCACATCCTCGCCAACATCTCTGGTCTTGGGATTTTGTGATATAGGCTAGTCTCACCTGAGTTAGATGACATCTCAAAGTAGTTTTGATTTGCATTTCTCTGATGATTAAAGATGATGAGCATTTCAACCTAAGAATAAGGGGTAGGGGGAAAGAGAGGGGAGGGAGGAGGGAAGAGGATGTAGGGAGAGGAATTGGTGGGATTACACCTGCGGTGCATCTTACAAGGGTATATGTGAAACTTGGTAGATGTGGAATGTAGATGTCTTGGCACAATAACTGGGAGAATGGCAGGAAGGCTGTGTTGACCAGTGGGATGAAAATGTGTCAAACAGTCTATGGAACTAGTGTATGATGCTCTATGATCGTATCAATGTGCACAGCTATGATTTAATAAAAAATAAATAAATAAAAAATAAATAAAAGAAAAAGAAAAGCAGACAGAAAAGTAAGGATTTTTATAAGATTTACCTAACATTAGCCCCTTTTTTGGATTATGAAATAGTCACAGATCAGTAGATATTTGGTTACACCTAATTTGAACCTTCAAAAAAAAAGTCAGTGTGATTGGATTAAAAGAAGAACCAATACCTGGAGATAAAATATCTAACAGAGGAAATAATAGTAGCAAAAACACTTTCAATAGGTGAAATTAATATCAGTGAGTATCAAGAGAATATTGCATTCCTAGGAAAGAATTATGCAGATAGCAGCCTTAAGATTAGAAATGCTTCATAGAAATTCTTTCTCAATACAGAAATAAGTGGCCATGAAAAAAAAATTGACCTCACTCTCATTCCAAACTCTATCAATTAAAAAAAGAGAGAAATAAAACCTATTTAGTTAGAGCAGGAGGCATGAGGCTTGATCACACTCCTCTGCCTGCCTTCTGGCCCCAGGAACTGTTCTGGGAATGAACAATTCTAAGAATTTGTACTAATATCGTCAACCTTGGAGAGAGAAGGACTGAAGAAACATCTTCAGATTCTTTTCATTCTTCTGATCATGGAGTAGTAGAAGTTGCTTCCATGGAGTGTAAATTGTGTAAAACGAATTCCTGGGTGACTCTCCCACCTGGCAGAGTAAAAAATTAGGTGATAGAAAAGAAAAAAATGAATGAGAAATAGGCAATCTAAGGGAGTTATGGGGAAAGTACATTTGTGCTGACTTTTAGGAAGGCAATTTGCCACCATCTATCTAAATAGAAATAATAAATTTCCCCAGAAATTTATGCTAAGGAAATACTTGAGTTGAAAGATGCTTAATCTCTGCATTGCTTGTGATGGCAAAATTGCCAACATCCTGCATATCTATCAGTAAGAAGTGGTTAAATAATTTAAAAGGCTGCCTTTTCTGGGGAACACTCTAAAGGTGTGAAGTTGGGTAGACCCACATGTCATTACTGGTTTCATCATCAACCCAGTTGCTTAAGTGAAAAACCAAATTCTGAAGTAGTATAGACAAAAATTTCACGAGTACATTTGTCACATATGACATGGAAGACAAAAATACTCACACATAAAATGCATCAGCTGGGAAAACAAATGAGCACCCAACTCCTAACTGTGGTTATCTTTAAGCAGGAGAGCGGGAGGGAAAGTCCATGGGGAAGAGCATGTTCTTGTTTGCTGTGATTAATTGTTTGACTTCTTTCTCAGATACTATAGTAATGTTTCATTTGTGTAACAATTATTTAATAAGCATTATCATAAAAGCTTCCTAAAATCATTACATTTATCAAGTAGTATATGGTATTCAATAATAATTTTTTAAAATATTGTATCCATTTATATTTTTATTCCAATTCTTTTTTAGTACATTTGGTTCTTTTACTTTTTTCATGAAGCTTGCCAGAATTATGCATATTTATTTTCTTCAAAAAAGGAACCAAGAAATATAATTATAATTTCTTATTTTCTAGTTAATTGATTTTTTTTTTTTTTTACTTATAGCTTTATTTCCTTTCTTCTTCTATCCTGAAATGTATTTTGTTGTGCTGCTTTGATCCTGGGCAAAAATAGTGATTATATTTTATTTATTTTTATTTTTTCTTCTTCAGTGATGGATATGTTTAGGATTATCTGTTTTGATCTGAATAAAACTTTGTCCACATCCAAATGTTTTTCTATGTGCTGTTTGTATCTAACTAACACTAGTGAATTGCTTGCTTTGTGCCAGGGACTGTGTTGTGGCATTTATATACAATATCTCATTTTATTATCATGACAACATTAAGGAGTAGGAATGTTTTATCCCTTTTTACATGGGAGGGATTGAAGCATCCCTTCAAGAAGCCAGCATGCGCACGTTCTTAGATCATGTAGTTCGGGCAGCATGGATCCAGCCTCAGTAGGGAACACATGATTAGACACATGAGGCAGCACTATCCACTAGTTGGCCATAGTGATGAGTCTGAGATGAGGCAAGTGACCCAAGTACAGTTCATTGGGATACTCCATAAGAGTTTTGGCAGAACTCTCAGGGGAAAAAAAAAAAAAAAAAAAAAAAAAAACATTTGCTTATGAAATCTTTAGCTATAAAACAAAATAGAAACAGAAATGTCTTTGCCTTATATGGACAGAGTTTTCCTGGGATTGAAAACAAACACAAGGGTACCTGTGGTGATTTATGGAGAAAATGAGACAAATTTCTAATAATAACCATTTAAGCACCGGCAGCAAAATGTACCTGAAGCCAGAATCATCCCTTGAATTTCTTGGTAATATAAGGCAATAACTTCTCTCTTTTAGTCAAGGCTAGTTGAGATGATTTTCTATTAAAACAGTTGTTAGAGAGTTAAATCCTCTAGATCCCATAACTTTTCATTAATGGATCCAAAATTATGACCACAGGCTATCTAACCCCAGGGCCGACACTTACAGTCACTAAGTTCTGTTGCCATTTTTATTGTTCATTTATTGTTTACTTATTCATTTATTTATTTATTCATTACTTCACTCATTCATTTGTTCATTAAACACATACAACATTGAAGAAACATGGCTAGATCTTTTAGAGCAGCAGTTCTCAACCTGTGGGTCTCAACCCCTTTGGGTGTCAAACAACCCTTTCACAGGGGTCACCTAAGACCATTAGAACACACATCCTGCAAATCAGATATTTACATTATGATTCAAATTACAGTTATGAAGTAGCAACAAAAATAATTTTATGGCTGGAAGACAACAAAACATGAGGAACTGTATTAAAGATTCTTGGCATTAGGAAGGTTGCAAACCACTGATTTAGTCTTTTGAGAGAGAAAAAGGACTATAGAGATCTTTCTAGTTGTGGTAGGAAAACGTTGAGGAATTCTGAAGAAGAGTAATGTAAAATGATTTATTTATTTAAAAAATTAGCAATACATGGAGAATAAGCTCTAGAGAAACAAAAGAAGAAAAAGAAATATCCATGGAGAGACTATTGCATTTTTCCAGGAGAGAAATTGTGCTCTCTTAAAGCAGGCTGTTACTGATGGAGGCTCCAGTAAGATGAGATATTTGTGGAGGTGGAGCCAGTGGAGCATAAGGGAAAGGCAGTAATCAAGAATGGCTCCTAGGTCTTTGGCCTGAGCAGTCAGAGAATGATTGTGACATTTGCATAAATATTTAGGGAAACACAGATGGCTCAGAATGGCTCATGGATGAAATTCAGAGCAGAATGGCTCAGGAGTGGGAATCAAGGCTAGAGATGCGGTCATACAGAGTTTGGATGCTTCTTAGACATTCACGTGGAGATGTCAAATAACCAGATGTAAAGCTGGAGCTCAGATGAGAAACCAGGAGGAGAGCTGTGAGTGTGGGACCCACTAGCTTACTGAATTCATTTAAAACCATGAAAAATAAATTGAATCTTGTCCTGAAGTGAAAGGGAGAGAGAGCAGAAACAGGAAAGGGAAGAGGACCAAGGTCTGTGATCTGAGATAGTGTCCTATGATGATAAGAAAATGAAAGAGGCAGCTTAGTCTGTCTGTGCTATTACAGCAAAATACCAGAGATTGGCTATTTTATAAAGAACACAAATGCATTTTCTCACAATTCTGGATACTGGAAAGTCAAAGATAAAGGCACTGCAGTGTCTGGTCTTTGCTCCCAAGATGGTGCTTTGAATGCTGCAGCTTCCAAAGGGAAGAGTACTGTGTCCCCAAAAGGCTGCAGGTGAGAACAAAGGGGCAAGCCACCCTCTGTGCTAATCCCATTCATGAGGGAGGAGCCCACATAGCCTAATTACCTGTTAAAGGGTTCACTTCCTAACACTATCCTATTGGCAACACCTGGATTTTAGAAGGGACACAATCAAACCATAGCACAGAGACAGAAAAGAGACCCAAGAAGCAGCAGACAGTGAAAGTGGAGAATAGTAAGCTTGGTTGGAGGTGGAGGCAGAAGAACTTGTTTCAAGAAGGATCAGTTATGGCAACTGGGTCACATGGTGCTATTGCCATATTAAAGTAGAATTGGTCAGAGTTTGACAAGAGGTAATTTATTCTTGAGATTGAGAAGAAAGGCATCACTGGATTGCCAAGATCTAGGGAGGGTCTCATCTTCTTCAGATGGGAAACATACATGTATAGTGTGGAAATGATCTAATTGAGAGTAATATTATAATAGTGACCTGTGAGTAAGGTTTGGCAAACAAAGGAGAGGAGAGGGCAAGGAACTGGAGAGGAAGGTGGTGAAGATTTTTTGAAGAGTAAAATATGTTTTTATGTTGTGAGAATGACACAGTCCACAAGGGAGAGACATAATTACAAGAACTGAGTCCTTGGGCTGGTGAACTGGAGAAATGGCCTTGGGCATGAGCTGAAGTTAAAGCAAAAAATAAGCACAGGAGCAGGTGAATCTGACACTTGGTGGTAGGAGGATGAGCTATGGAAGTCTTCCAAGTCTGTGCTCACTGATTAGGTCAGTATCTCCTTAGCACCTTCAATGCACTTTTCCCATACCAACATTTCACTGTTCTTTTCTGATTTTTCAGGTCAGAGTGATGGAATTGGTGGAGGCTGCTCAGGGGTGGGTAGCGAAGACGTAAAATTATGTTTTCTAATATAGGAGAGGTGAATTTATCAGCAAATACAGGGCAGACAATCTGCCTGGTGTTTGTGGTCATGAACTTTTAAGCACAATGAATCATCTTAGTTGCATATCTTGTGCCATGTTCAGATGCCTGAGTGCAGGCTTAAAGGACCAGCTAACGTCCCTAAATTCTTTTAAACAAATAGAATGAAGTGAAAGAAGAAAAGGGAGTTTAAGGTGGATGCAAGGGAGATAATATATGAAAGACTTATGGAAAGTAAGCAGCGTGAGAGCAAAGAGAAAGCACCACTGGGTATCAAACAGTGAAAAATGGTAAAACCAACATACCCGTGTGAGGCAAGTGACTATAAAAATAGGATATGGTGGTTAAAGTGCTTCGGATATAGTGCAGTTATGGTAACAGTAAGATCTAAGGTAGTAATTTTAAATCCTTTTTTGACCTTGACCTATAGTAAGAAAAGAAAAAAGAAAAACCTTATTTTGCAATCCAGTACATATATAAATGCAACTGTCTCTCTCCACACACACACACAGAGTCAAGTTCACAAAACAGTACTGATCCTTACTCCTGAGGTATGCTAAGACGATGCCACACATACTCTGGTGTTTTCCACTCTGTTCTATTTTATTAAAATTTATGGCTTGCAACCTACTGTATTAAATTCAAGTGATGCTAATGAGTTACGTAGGGCTTGCAGTTTGCAAAACATGCATCTGACTGTGGAGGAGGGTAGCAGAGATGCGGGAAGGAAAGAGTTGTTGGTATGGGGAGGTCAAGCACTGAGAAACAAGGATTGGAGATGAGTCATCTGCGCGGGTGTTGAAAGTCATTGGAACTGGGGGTGAGTCATCATTTCCCTCTGTCTAGCCTATAGTCACTGTCCACATGTAGCCCTTTAAGAGAAAAAAATGCTAAAGCTTTCCTGAGGTATATTTGATATACAATAAACTGTACATATTTAAAATGTACAATTGGTAGCTTTTGGCACACACACGCACACACACACACGTGGGACCATGATCACAATCAAGATGCCAGGTATGTCCATCACCCCTTCCCACACCCCGGGCTCCATCTCTAACCCATTCCCGGGCAATCTGATCTGCATTCTGTCCCTATCACTACTTTGCACAATCTAGAATTTTACGTAAATAGAATGATACGTTATGTGTCATTACACTACGTGTACCTCCATAATCGGACTTGTTCAACATAATTAGTTTGAGATTTATCCACCTTGTGCTGTGTATGGATAGTTTTACTTCTTGTCATTGCTGAGTTGAATTCTGTTGTGTGTACACGCCAGTTTGTTTATCCATGCACTCGCTACGGGCATTTATTAATACTTTGTTCCCAGTTTTGGGCAAATAAGTTGCTATGAGCATTCATGTAGAAGACTTTGCATGAATATGTGCTCCATGTCTCTTGGTAAATACCTAGTAACAATAGCTGGATCATGATTTCTATTTAATTCATATGTTTTTTCCTACTTAAAACAGATCAGCCTGTCCCCTAAGGAAAAAATCAGTGCACAAGTTAGCTGGTTGTCTACCTAGACTCTACGTAAGCCAACCTCAGAATCTGTGTAATTGCATCTTTGCCTATTTGCAGGCACAAATGGAGGCTTAATCGCCCACTTTCCAGTATCACAGTCACATATTTGCCTGAGATGTGCCATTTAAATCTATATGATTCCAACTCCAACATCTTTCCAAGAATTCTCTTGAGAGCTCAATTGCCTTTAATAAGGGGAAATACTACTTTTCTTTAATGTGTAGGTTATTAATACCAGAATGCTTTATTTTTTAACATACTGAAGGTATTACCTTTGATTTATACATACTACTGGGCTGAATTTGATTCAAATGTGGACACTGATATAAGAACATAGTAAAAAATTCAAGTCATTGGTGAATAATTAGTAAAGATACATTTAAGATATATCCATTCAAAGGAAAAAACAACACAGCAGTGGTTCTTAAATGTCCGTCTGCCTTCACATCCCACAAAATAGAGATTTGACAGAGTGTCAAATGCAGGGCTGCAGGAAGTCCAGTATGATGCAGAGAATTTGCATTCCTAACAAGTATTTTTTTGTATTATTTTTTATTAAGTCACAGATACATAAATCATGTATACATTAATGCAATTATGGGGTACAATGTGCTGATTTTATATACATTTTGGAATGCTTACATCAAACTGGTTAACATAGCCTTCACCTCACTTACTTAATTATTGTGTTAAGACATTTATACTCTACACTGATAGATTTGACACGTACCCTTGCAATATGCATCATAGATGTGATTCCACCATTTTCCCTCCCTCCATCCAATCTCCCACTTCATCCTAGGCTACAGTTATATTTTATCTTTCATATGAAAGTATGGGTGATTATAAATTGGTTTTATAATAGTACTGGGTACACTGAATACTCTTTCTTCCATTCTTGAGATACTTTACTAAGAATATTTCCAGCTCCATCCATGTAAACATGAAAGAGGTAAAGCCATTGTGAACTCCCAGTCCACCCTTGACCCCTTGCCTGGTGGTCTAGAAGCCAAGCAAGTGTTATGGAAGCTGCTGGGCCACAGCACAAGACCTCCGTAGCAGTAGTTACACATGTGGGCTCACCTGTGTTCACATCACAGCAGACTGACGGAGAGCCCGTGAGACCTTGGGCGTGTGATTCTGGGCCTCCTCCTCTCCAAAATGGACATGATATTAATAATACCAAAGATTTTGTGGCAAGTTAAGAGAATTTACATAAAGCACTTTAATCAAAGTCTGTTAACTATTATTATTTCCATTATACGTTGTTGTTGTTTTTTTAACATAGCAACACATATTACCAAACTGGATGCAATATTACAGAAATTTGGAACACAACATAATGAAAAATAAATAGTTTTGTTTGTTTCATTTCTCAAATTTAAAATTGGAATCTCTTCCATGTCTTCCTGCTCCTCATTTTCTCCTTCCCCTGGTCTTCCTTGCCTTGCCTCCTGGGGAATGTAGTGAAGTCAGGAGATATCAGAAGACTTTTAGGAAGTTCTTTCCTTAAAATTCTTGGTTTCTATAATGAATGAGGTAGTAATCTCTTAAAAGCAATGCTAGATCTATTTTATTTCTAGTCTACATCTCACCATAATTAACTCCACTTGCAATAATGCTTTTCTCATCAATGTATAGTTATTAAAATTACACACAGATTGTTCTTACTAAAGTACAGGTGTGTAAGAAGGCCAAGATCTACTTTGTGTTAATAAGACTGAATTACAGCATAATACATGAGGTATGAATTGAACCTTTGCCAAAAGGACATGTACACATTTTCCTAGAGAGTAACATATTTAGGATAAGAATCTTTGTGAACATGTTGAAAAATCATGTTGATATGAAAAATAATTAAAAGATATGAAAAACTACTATTTTAGTCCCAGGTATCCCAAATCAATGATAATAATGACAATTAGTTTGTTTATTTAGCCAACATCTATCATATGCCTTATACGTACAAGGTGACGAGGATAGAGTTAAAAACAAGAGGGACAATTCTGACTGTCACCGAAGAAGTGGTCTGAAGAAAGATACAAAACATGACAAGAAATAAATAAGTTCAAATATTGAATGAAATAAATGGACGTCTAATAGCCAGAGAACGGGGGCATTTCCTTCTATCAAGCATCTACCTGGTCACACATTCTAATCCTATTCCACACATTATTTACAATCTCTTTTCCACCACAATCCCTCTAAGTGTTATCCCCAATTTGCAGAAGACAAAACTGAGGGTCATATTTTTAAATTGACTTTTTCAAAGTCACCTGACTAGAAAATGTCAATGCTGGACCCACATCTAAGGTTGTATAACTTAAAAGCCCAAACCTTCACGATTTCTGCCTCCTGGTGCTGTTTATCACTATTCACGGTCACACATGAATTCTAACCATACTCCTACCACTTACTGTAATAAGCATCAGCTATGTGCTGGTTGCTTTAGCTGTACCAACTCTAAATCTTACCGTCTGCTATACGATTTCAGAAATGCTGGACCGGGCTCAGAAATCTCAGACCTGTCATCTGTAATCTTTTCATTCTACTAAACTTGCAGTTGTTCGATGGCCAAAGGTGCAGCTGAGAAGATTTTTTTAGCAAATGTTCTTTATCAATTTGACTGGTACACAGGACTTCGCCGGGCAGCAAGCGTTTGCCACCAGCCCACAGCTTCTGTGGCATAACTGACCTTGCCAGGTGTCCTGTTAGAATGCTTGGTTCAGCAGCAATTATAATTGAAGTGCAATGTCATTACTCACACAATTTTGAGCTGCTGAAGTTTAATTCTTTAAATTTACATCACCAAACTGACATAATGAAGTATTACAGACAGAAGGAAATAGGTGTAAATTATACCTTTTTGTACACTTGAATCATGGTTTGAGTCACAATCCTATACTCAGTCACTAAGTGCTGACACTCTTAATTTGCTAAAGTTATCATTAAAAAATATCGCTGGAATGTTTACATAGATGATAGATCATAGGCCCACTGGAAAAAAATCTTGGATATATTAGATCTAATCTAACATCCTCACTTTACAGATAAGGAACTGAGGGGTTAAATCAAAAGAGTATCTAACGTTTATACAGTGTTCTAGTTTCTCTACACAGATCAACTTCTTTGATATTAATAGCCCTGTAAAGTAATTATCACCTCCATCTTAAGATGGGGAAACTGAGGCACGGAGATTAAGTGACGTGGTGGGGTGTGAGGATTTGAACCCTGCCTTCCCCTAAACACCTCACAATTCTGTACTGTCTACAAGCCTGTTGGGATGATTCAGCCTGATTTACTCATCTTTCCCCCATCTCTCTCATTTTATATTTTTTTGCTCCTTCCTGTCATTCACTAGATTTACTTGTTTGTTCCTATCTTCAAATAAGTAAGTGAAAAATAGGGACAAATTATAATATTGCTAAGTTGAAAGGCTTTTCATTTAAAAAATACCTTTGAGGCTTGGCACCTGTAGTTAAAGAGGCTGGGTGCCAGCCACATACACCGTAGCTCACAGATTCGAATCCAGCCCGGGCCTGCCAAACAACCATAACAACTACAACAACAACAACAACAAAATAGCCGAGTGGTGTGGCAGGTGCCTGTAGTCCCAGCTTCTTGGAAGGCTGAAGCAAGATAATTGCTTAAGTCCAATAGTCAGAGGTTGCTCTGAGCTCTGATGCCACAGCACTCTACCTAGGGCAACAGCTTGAGACTCTGTCTCAAAACAAACAAACCAAAAAAAAAAAAAAAACAAAAAAACCTTTGAAATTTAAATATCTTTATGTCCTTTAAAACAACATTTTCTATATATATTGGGAGGGAAAAGGTCTAAATCAATACCCACAACCCTTACAAAGAGTCGGAGAAGATTAGACAAGGACTATATTCCCTATTAATTTTAACAAGAGTTCTATTTGTTAAATATTTTCCAGGTAGTATGCCAAACATGTTAGGCATCTGATCTTCCACGGTTTCATGTGACCTAAGTGTTATTATCTCCTCAAAATACGTAAGAAAACTAAGTTTATATTTGTTTTGTTTATCTTCTTTTTCTTTAATGTTACAGAATCTTTTTTAACTCCTCATATTTAGGTTATGGGGGTGATGCATCACTAAGACTAGAATCAAGCATACAGGTAAAGTTCAAAAGAATTCAAGAAGAGCCAGCTTAGTCTATTGGAAAACAAATGCAATTCCTACACAGGAGTATCATCATGCAGGGATGAGTAAAAGGAAATATAAACTTACGGACATTATACATGAAAAAAAAAGTTCTTCCCATATTTCTATGTCTTTATTCTTCTCTCTTGTTTCTGAGAGCCGATACATTATTTTATTTTATTCTCTTTTATAGAGAGTTAAGCAAAAAGACGACATGCTATTCTCTGGTATATTTTGGAATATATTTTTCAACAAGAAAACAGCAAACAATTCTATTTATAAATGGGAAAGAGACATGAATACAACCTTCCATGAAGACCATAGAAGACTGGCCAATAAACATGAAAAATGCTCGTCATTTTTAAATCAGAGAAACGCAAATCAAAATCACCTTGAGATATTACCTAATCCCAACAAGAACAGCCCATATTACAAAGTGCCACAGGAGAGAAGGGAACACTTTTACACTAGAGGGTGAGGCTGCAAATTCATACAGCCTCTTTGGAAAGGCATCTGGAGATTTTTCAAAGAGCTAGAAGTAGACCCTGCATGTGATCCCACAATTCCATTACTAGGTATCTACCCAGAAGAAAAAATACTTACTTTACCATAAGGACATTTGCACTAAAATGTTTACAGCAGCACAATTTACAATCACTAAGATATGGAATCAACACAAGTATTCATCAATAGATAAACGGATTAATAAACTGTGGCATATGTATACCATGGAATACCATTCAGCAATAAAAGAACATTCTCCTTATTAAAGTATCACAAAGGTTGGGTGATACAAAGGTTGGGTGGTTGCTCATACCTGTGATCCTAGCACTCTGAGAGGCCAAGGCACTCGGATTGCTGGAGGTCAGGAGCTCAAGACCAGCCTCAGGGAAAGCAAGACCCCACCTATAAAAAAAAATGGCCAGGTATTGTGGTGGGCCCCTGTAGCCCCAGCTACTCAGGAGGCTGAGGCAAAAGCATTACTTAAGCCCAAGAGTTTGAGGTTGCTTTGAACTATGACGCTACGGCACTCTAGCCCAGGCAACAGAGTGAGACTATATTAAAAAAAAAAAAAAAAAAAAATTAAAGCATCACAAGAATGGAAAAGCAAGAATCTACTATACTCAATACTAATATAAAACCAACAGAAAAACACAACCACACAAACAAAAGCACAATTAAATTCAAGTGGGGGGAGGAGGAGAGAGGCTAGGGAAGGAGGTTGGGGGATTAGTAAACTCTTACAGAAAAGGCACAGTGTAAGGGTATGAATCACACCCAGCTGGGCGAAGAGCTCGACTACAACCTGAATTTTGCCTGACAAATGCAAACAATGTAACCTAATCATTTGTACCCTGATATTAATCTGAAATTTAAAAAAAGAAGAAGAAGAAGACAAGATAACACACTGAGATTTAAATGGGA
This sequence comes from Loris lydekkerianus, assembly GCA_963574355.1. Lineage (NCBI taxonomy): Eukaryota > Metazoa > Chordata > Mammalia > Primates > Lorisidae > Loris > Loris lydekkerianus. The sequence goes on along the minus strand of CAUYPK010159150.1, from coordinate 30,734 downwards.
GACTTTGTAGGATAAAACAGAAACAAATGAGAAGTTTGTTTAATAATAAACAAAGGTGATAAAAAACATTAAACGTTATTAAAGGAAGGAAAGCAAAACTTATCCTCAAGAAGAGAGAGTGAGAAAATGAAGAGTATATTAGAGAAGTTGTTCCAGGATGGCAAGAAAAAGAAAGATGATTAAAAATATGAGAAAGAAGATGGTAGGGGGGAGGAACAGAGAACCCAGACCGGATGGGAAAGTCCCTGGTGTCCTGAGGTCCAACACACCCTTCAGTTTAAAATACAGGAGAACTTACGTGAACGGAACAAAGCGAAACAAACAAACCAAATTGATCCAGATTAAAAAGGATTATTAAAAACAGCGTAACTGAAAAAGTCTGTTAGCAAGGAAAGGCTATCTAAACATGATGAAATATCAGATCTGCCTACAACTTTAAACGCTCATAGACAGTGGAGCAATCTATGTAAAGTTTTCAAGGAAAATGATTTTAACTAAAGTGTTATATGCCTAATAAAGCTCTTTTCCACCTAGAAAAGTAATACAAAGATTATATATATATATATATTTTTTTTTTAAGAAATCAGGAAAATATTGTGTATTTATATTGTCTGCCTTAAGTAATTACATTCAGAAAGTGTGATTAAGTATACAGTTCATTTGCATGTGCCCTTGACAGTAGCCACCTGGATAACACAGACCCCAAAATAATGGACCAGCCTTCCAAAGTGGGGGAGTCAAGGTGTCACTTCCATAGGCAGCTTAACAGGGTTGCAACGTTTTCCATACAAGATCAGTAGTATATATGTGATAGGGATTCCATTGCTTACAGCTTGTTATATCCCAAAGAAGATTGTTTTAACATTCTGTGAGGAAGGATGATGATCGGAGGTGTCTTATCTCGGGTACCACAAACCTTTCCCAATTTACAGGAAAAGTAGAAGATACAGCTGCACCCAGTGTGATTCAGGCCACACAGCCACATTCCTCTCAAGGCACAAAATAACTAAAAGTTCCAACAGCTATAAGTTTGAATTATTTCATTTCACAATATTTATGGCAATAAAGTCCATTGGAAGTATCAATGGGAAATAAATAGGAATGTTTTTTAAGTGGCTGCTAGCAAGCATTGAAACTTTTTAAAAGACTAAAATTTTAGCATACAGTTAGAGACAAATTGAAATGAGGAGATCAGATATAAAAATGTAATAATTTGAAAATAATATTTGGAATATAATATTATGTCGATAAATTCTGGATGTAACCTTGACAGCACGTATTGAGGAGCTTTGTATATTTAATTTAAAATTGTTAAGAAATCAGGGAAGAATGGAACCCCCCACACACACAAGCAGCAGCATCTAAAAATAAATAAAAAGAAATACAGCAAAGACAAAAGTAAATGCTGGAGAGAAAGGATCAACCACTTTTAATAAAGTTTGAAAAGTATCATTGGATCTAAAGCACCAATCTCAAACATTTCCTTAGGAATTTTAGCAAAACACACAGTGGAATTCAATATCCAGCCAGCTTGTCATTCTCAAATATAGATGATACAGTGACTGACAAAAATATTAAAATAACTCAGGAACAATGTCACCCATGAATTTCCAAGAAATGAACTGAAGACACAATTTAACTAACTAAAATATTCAAAAGTGACTCCATCTGTAAAACTATAAACAGTATAATAAATAAACTAAGGTTGATAATTCTTGAAAAAAGTGTGAAAGATTAAAAAAAATTGAATATGAAGTAGAAAAAACTCAAAATGTGACACAAAAGAGAGAAAACATAACTGAATTTCTGTTTCATTGAGAAGAATTAGCATGTATAGTTTCATTTTTATTATCTTAAAATTAACAATTATAATTTCAAGAATGCTTATCAGTTATAAAAGGCATCAAAGAACAGCAAGCACCACTATAAGCAAATTAATATGCTCATACACAAAATTTCCAGATCATATAACAAGTTGAAAGAAAAAAAATAGAAGGGGAGCATAGGAAACCATAAACATGCAATTATTGAAATTAAATAGTATGCACCTATTATATCTTAGAATAAAAGAAGCATATTGACCCATCAAAGCCAAAAGATTTTGCATATAATATATGCATACATATATGTGTGTTATATATATCCTCTGAGTAGATGTACCTTTATAAAAATTGATCAAATTAAGCTATCAGCTCATTTTTTCAAAAAAGCATAAATTTGTTCAATCATAACTTTAGACTACAATGCAGCAAAACAAGAAAACTATAACTAAAAAAAGAAAATTGGCAACATCATACTATTAAGAAACTAAAGTCAAACTGAACAATTAAGTATTGATTGCTATCATGTATTGAACAGCTATTATGGCGAGATATGCTCCCCAGGGCTCCAGCTGCTCCCCAGTAACCATGAGAATTAGGATTTAAACCAGGGCCAGCAGTGGAGAGCGTGAGCTCTGCAGCTGAACTAGCCGGGTTGGAATCTGACTGCACCACATCACCAGCTGCTCCATCCCAGACACATTACCCATCTGTTTTAGCTTCAGTCTTTACCTGTGACATGGAGATATTAATAGCACTCATGTTACCACCACAGTAGACTCGTGAGTTGTTAGAAGCAGCAAACGAATGAACACACGCAGAGGCCTTAAGAAAGCACCTGACTCGTACAAAGTGCTCAATAAATGGCAGTATTCTTATTGTCATTGCACTTTACTGATTCTTTAGACATGACCATTGAGAACATAGCCAAACCTATGTGACGGGTATTTTATATCTTGTTTTGATGGTGTCTTAGCAAGAGTGCTAAAAGACTTTAGTACATGCAATTGTCTTTGAGGAAATAAACTCAGTGTCGCATTGAAGGAATCCAGAACTCTGATAGTGAAAATGTATCGCCTTGCTAATCACTGTTTCCCCAGCACAGGGTTGGCATTCAGTAGTTCTTTGCTGACTGATGTACTAATTTGCAATCCAGTTAGGGACATGAGATTGACACTTGAAAAGAGTATTAACCATGAAAGGAGGAAAATACCCATCAAAGAAAGAGAATTTGGCCAGAGGAATTCCAAAATGGAATTCATGGTATCCTTAGATCTAATGGAAATTTATACCTAAACAATATTTAATGATACAAATAAAATGCAATTAAATGCAAAAATGCATGGTAGAGATTATAGGGATTAGAAATTCAGAAAAGAAGGAGCTTTCTGATGACTGGAAGAATCAAAAGGCTGAAGGATTCTTGTTTGCAGAGCTTTGGATTTGGAGAGGCGAGGATAAGAAAAAGAAGAGGCCTTCCAAGCAAGAACTACGCCATGCGTAGCAGCACCGAGGTTGAAATAGCAATGAGCAGAGCAGACTGAACAGGTCCAGTGACAGGCCACAGAAAAGAATGTCCCCAGATGTGGTGCTCTGGCTGCTCAGTGCTCCCAAGACTGAAAGGCCTCAGACGTCAGCCTCAGACTCCCCCCCACCTCCCCGTCCCTCTGAGTCTCTTTCCTGAAGCACTGGGAGGGACTCTCTGGAATTTCCTTGTCTGCCTACAAAAGTTTCTTTCCCAAAGAGATGCAGTGGTCTTAAGACTTCCTTCCCAGGGGTCTCATTAAATAACCAGGAAAGACTGACCACCAGGGAAGGGAAGAGACTCCTAGCTATCACCCCGCCCGGGCCCAGACAGACATTTCCTCTGCTCTCCGGATGGCAGCACCCGGAGGTTACAGGGGGTCTTCCTCTGCATAATGAGACAAGCTCCACTCCTGAGCACTGCCACCCCTCTCCTTCCCATCCAGCTTCACAAGCTCATGTCTGTGAAGAGAGGGTTTTGGCCTGAACCACCTGTCTCTTCAGCTCCCGCACTTCATACCTGGCCTCTGTGTTCATGCACATTAACTGAGCCCAGTGTGCCTCTCCCTCCAAGCCATCTGCCTTTTGTCAGTTCATTTTCAGAACCTTCAGGGCGCAGAGAAGATTTCCCCCATCCCTAACCGGGAAGAAGTGACATCTCTTTAATGGTGTGGGATATTGGCTGAGTTGCCCCTATAAGTTTGCTAGTGATGGTTTTTGAGGTTGTCCTTGAGCTCAGCACGGAGAGGAGGCCTCCTTTTCTGTATGTGGTTGCTCAGGATCACCAAGCAAATACCTGGCAGGCCTAGAGAAGAAATGTGACATGAAGACATATGTGCTTCTAGACATCTCATGACACGTCTCAGGGATTTTGAAGGGATGTGTGTGCATTTGTTCCTGTGTTTATGTGTGTATGTGCCTATGTGCACGTGTGCATGCCTTTATGTGTTTTTATATCCAGCTTTGCATGTGTGGACACACATTTGTGTGTGTGCATGTGTGTGTGTGTCCGTCTACTTTACAGGTATGGACAAGGACAAAAGCTACTAAGAGAAAATCACTAGGAAAGAAGAAGGACTGAAGTGTCAGTTCAACCCAGGCAGCCGTGGGGTTGCTGGCCCCTAGGGCAGTCACACAGGGGGGCTGAGCTACCCCCTCCTCACAATCTCTCTGGGGTGGGGGTGAAGTGAAAAACAACAACTTGCCAGCAGCCCAAGACACTGTCTGGGGAGCACTTTTCCCCAGCGGATTGGGAGGCAAAATCTGAAGAGCATAATCACTAAATGTCCCAGTCCTCTCCTCCCAAAATAGGAATGGTGATGAAGTGACAGCAGCCAACCCAAGGTGTCCAAGGTCCAAGGTGACCTGCTAGAGTGTGGCCACGGCAGAGGCACGCAGCTCACGTTATATTAGATCCCCTTACCCAAAGACTGCTCACACGCACACTCTTTTGGCCAATGTGACCTGGATTTTTTGGTTGTTGATCAAACTTGCCTTGGATCTTTGATAGAAATGCTGGAGCTTCTGCTGCCTGTAGCCATTGGATAAGAATGTCTAGGGCATAGCCCAGGACGTTCTGTGTTTAACAAGCATTCCAGGGAAGCCTGGGCAGCTCTCATTTAAGAGACTTCTAGAAAGGGGCAATGGTGGGAGGTGACGGTCTGCCACTTGGCATGCAGAGGTTACTGACACAGCAGAACTGTTAAAGTGAGTGATGTGAGGTGGTGGGACGGAGAGGACATTTGGGTGAGAGTTGTAAACGATTCCAAGTAGGCATGCTTTGCAGATGTCAACCTGTATCTGTGGCATGCATTACACAGATCACAAATCCTGAACGAGAGGGACAGCATGGCACCAGCAAATGTATCATTAGTCTTTCTCCCTAGGAATTTTCCTCATGACAGTGAGGGGAAACAAATCTAGATATTCCATTGAATCAATGTTGTCATTAACAGATTTACAATTTCATCAGTGATATAGGCACTTTAATCAGATGAACCATACAGGAATAGAATATTAAGTGCCTGCAGACTTAGAAGCTATTTATCTGTTCCTGTCTACAAACCTATACATATTTTTCTATGAACAAGGAAAAAAGAAACACGTACAGAAAAATAGGTATATTTCTTTAAGCAGTTATCAAAATCCACTTAAGCTTCTCAGTTCTTGAATGGTATTCTGAATATAAAATAATTAAAATGTACCGTGAGCTTGTCAAGCAAATCCTTGTGGCATGGAATAAAGTTTTCTCACCCCCAGGGACAGAGCTTTTGCACAGGGAAGAGAGAAAAAGATTCATGAGGCCTCACCAGAGAGAACCTTCTGTGTCTTCCTGTCTTTGCCTTATATGAACCTTGTCTGCATTGCAAATTGGACACGTCCCACTTTTCTAATATTAATGCATTTCCTGCCTTTTACTGGTTTGGATGAAATTCACATAAACCGCAGTGCTCTGGCCCACCAAGAGAGAGAGTCGTTCAAGTAAACTTCTGTTTCTCTCTGGAATTCACCCCATTTTCCTCCTTCTCTCCCCCCCCCCCCCATTTACCTTCACCCCTCTCTCAGCCTAACTCGGCCCTTCGCTTCAAAAAAGTTGCATTAGTTCTTTACAAGTGAGCAAGAACAGAACCAAATGTTTCACATCTGCTCTTGGAGTTCACGGATTAGCATGAGAATGAGTGGCCAGTGTTTCAATGATGCACAGTCCAGTGGACGAGAATGCCGGCTCAGGCCTGGTATCAGAGAGCTTGCTGCCTTCTGCCAGATGTCCTAGGCCCAGCACACAAAAGCGTGAACCCGGGGTTTTAACAAGTCACCTTTCTCTGGGGCTAATCACTCAAGAAAAGGTTTTGTTTTGTGTTGGAGAGAGTCAGGTTGGTATTTCCCCAGTGATCTGTAGCCCTGCTCCACCTCTCTAGCCTTAGCCCTTCCAGGCTTTCCTAAAGAGACTTCTTATTACTCTGACCCTGGTGCAGGGCTCTGAGGGCAGAAGCTGCATGTGGAGTATCCCTAAGGCATCGGACAGCGGATGCTTGTTAATCAATGGTGGCCAGGTTGTTGGTCTATCACTCACTCTCTCTCTCTGAAAAATAAAGACTTCAGCAAAAATGAAACAGCTCAATGGACATGTACAAGGTCAGGCTTAGTGGCAAGATGGTTCCGGCATCATCAGAGTTGGAGAGATCCAACAATGAGCACATGAGGCTCATTGACTATGGAGCAGGGATTCTGAAGTGTGGCCCCAGCACCAGCAGCATAAGTATTACCTGGGAACTAGCTCAGACTGCAGACCCTCTGCATCCGAAACTCCAGGGTAGGCTCAGGGTGTATGTTTTCCATGCACCTTCCAGGGGTTTCTGAGCCATGGAAAGTCTCCTCATTCTAAAGTAAAGGAGCTCAAGGCAAATGCCTCTTGGTTTTTCACACCAATTTTCCATGCAGGCCTCGGCCATACCCTTTTAAGATTCTTGTTCCTGTAGGATGAGCTTACTCACCACCCTGATTTGCCCCATACTGGGGGGTTCTCATGTGGCAGAGATTTTAGTTCTAAAACTGGAGAAGTGTAGGGAATACTGGGACAAGTACCCCCCTTCCCCAACTGAAGAGCAGGACCGGGTGAGATCCTCCCGAACCCACCTGCATGCCTTCCTCCCTCAACTCTATCATCCCAAACCTTCTCCACACTGGGTTGGAGAAGACCACACAAGAGAGTCCAGCCAGCGAGGCAAACATCAGCCAAAGGAGCGAATTTTAAGAACACAAATGTAGCAGAGGGCTGGGACCAAACCCAAAACAGGTAAAATGGAAACCACTATGAAGACGCCTTTAGACTTTGTGTGAGGAAAGTCTCCTGTGACTGGCAAGTGATTTCTGACTTTGGAGAAGAGGCCCAGAAGTTTGTTCCTAGACTCATGATGAGAAGGTTTATTCTACACGGCCATTCTGTAGAAAATCACTAGACTGTTTAATTCCTCCCGCGACCACGGTGTGTTCTAAGTATTTCTATTAGGACACAGCACCATTTTCCCCAGATTTAGCTCCTTGGCTTCTCTGTAGGAAAGTTACAAATACAGGTCCTGAAGTCAAAGGAAGGAATCGAGCCAGAGATACAGTGTGGGGGGTTGCCTGAATTTGAGATGGTCCATGGAAAGGGAAGGGTGCATTAGCTGATGACGTCTAGGGTGCAGGCGGAGGGAAAGGCTAGCCTCACTCTGGATTGGAGGGGGGTTATTGGAAAGGCATGCCTAGGGCACAACATAGATTCCCTGCTGGACTTAGAGACTTACAGCACAGGAAATGATGTCATTTGGGGCACTAAAGAGCTAGACAGGTAGTACTGGGTTCCTAAGATGAGAAGAGAAGGTCTGGCAGCGACAGTGAGTAAGCTGCTAATTTTTGCATACATAAGAATGCATCATTATGCTCCTGATTGAGTTTGAAAATGTTTTTCTCAAAAATTATAGAAAAAAAGAGAAAGGGACAATTATGCTACAGTAAAAATAAATATAAATTTTGGAGCTAGATAAAGTTGAGTTCACATATTACCCTTTTATTATTGTGTGACCATGGGTGAGTTACCTAAGCCTCATTTGCTAGAAATTAGGACAAAGAATAAAGTAACATATGCAGCATTAGAGTACCTGGCACATAGTAGGTGCTCCATAAGCAATATGACATGGTAGAAAGGGTTTGGATTATTGCTACAGAACAGACTTTGGTTTCATTCCTAGCTCTGACCCTTTTGAGGACATGACTTCAGTGTTTAAGTTCTATCTGTTAAATTTATTTAACTGTATTTATCTCTTGAACAATGCTTTAAGGATTAGAAGAAATTCCATACATGAAATGCTCAGCACTCTGTTAAATAAATGCTTCCCGCTCTCTTCCTCAAGCTGTGTTAACCACATCCATCTTTGAATCACCCTTTTACTGCATTTGAACTTGTGCTCCCCTCCCCCATGAAGACTTCCCTCACCATCTCTAAGTTCCCTCTTTGTATATCTCTGACAATGAACTCTGAGATGAACTGAGACTTAGAGAATGAACATCTGGTAATTATGAGGACGGAGACCAATTTAACCTCAGAGTCCAGGATTTGGGAGAAGCTGGCCCACGAATGCCCAGGACTATGCCTGTGGTGAGTATGCTGCCTGCACGGCACACTTCCTCCTGCTGCTGCGACCCCCATCTGTGAGGGTTATGGATGGCATCCTATGTGCAGAATGGTTTTGGTGCATGTATTTCTGCAGTTTTTCAGGCAGCAGAGAAAAGAATGCTAGAGTCGGAGTCAGCTACTGGGGTCAGTCTCTATCACCTGAGTTGCAAGAACTGGGAAAGAATAGGAACCCTGGCCACCACCGTTCAGGCACTCCCTGTGCCCAAGTGGGTCATCCCTGGTGCCTACACCACAGCTTTGTGAGGCAGGATGACAAGAGGGATCCTAGGGTGTGTGATCACACCTAGATGTGAATTTAAAAGACCATGTGAGGTGCTGGGTGTTACTTCGCTGCTATGTGGCAGAGTTAGGACTCTGACTGAAGGCCCTATGATTCCCAATCTGCCGTCCGCCACTGCCTCATCCCATGGCTCACCCACTCCCAGTTTCCTCCTCTGAAAAATGAAGGAGTTCAGTTCTGTGCGGGGAGCTCCAGCAGGTATTACTGTCATCAGTGGGCCATGTGTGGTGTTGTGACTGCACTTTTCCAGCAGCATATGATGACACAGTGAACAGCACACCCTCGGAGCAGCCTGTGGGTGTCAGAACCCAGCTTCTTAGCCGTGTGGCTGTGGGAGCTTACTGCCTCGTTGTCTGCTTCAATTGCCTCATTTGCAAGATGGAGATAATGAAAAAAATAGTAATAACTGGAAAGTGTTGTTTTGACATTTGTGAGGAATTAATAAACATGAGTGCTGTGGCTGCACACCTAGGGCTATCAGCAGCCGCCCCTTGCCGTGGGGAGGGATCCACTTCATACTGATTCCAACAAGAGGCTGGAAGTCCATCATCTCTGGATTTAAGCCCCGACTCAGGAATTGGCTCCCCAAGTTTGGTCTGCCACTTCTTCTACCTCATTTCATCTTTGTGCTTCAAGTTGAAACTCCCCACAGGAGACAAAAGGTAACATTTCCTGGGCATTTACTTTGTGTTACGTACTGCTTAAAATAGTTTTGCATAGAAGGAACTACAACGGCTCTGTGTGCAGATGAGAGCCAGAGGCGCAGAGATGCTAACTGAGTTTCTCAAGGTGGCTGGTAAGTATAAGAATCTGGTGTGGGACCATGGAATCAACGCAAGCGAAGTTCGTGGAGCTTTAGACAGTGTCAAAGTAAGTGCTGAAAGAAGAGGCCAGATGACCTAGAATTGGTTTCTTAACAAGCCTAGCTGCTCCCAGAGGGCTTTCTGAAACCAGTGTTCCCTGTAAGACTGTGGTCCTCAACTCAGGTCCCCAACCCTGGTTCAATGCACCTCTTGGGGGCAGGACACAATTACAAGAGAGAATTTACCTAACAAATGCAACCTGTGAAACCTAATTCTTTGTACCCTCAATGAATCCTGAACAATAATAATAAAAATAATCTAATGCCTGATGATCTGAGTTGGAGACGTGGCACACTTGAATCATCCTGAACCAACCCTCTGTCCCTGTCCCTGGAGACACATTGTCTTCCATGTAAACAGCCCTTGGTGCCACCAGGTTGGGGACAGCTGCTGTAAGAGGGAGCAAGGACGAGTTGGTTTTAAGGACTTACCTCTTTGTAGCATTTACTTAACAGCCTTTCCCCTTATGTTTGTAAATCACAAGTGGAAGGTGATGTGTCTATAATCCCAGCGATGATACCTGTGGACCAGCCAACGACTGCACCTCCTATAGTAGCTGAGTCCAGCAAGCAGGAAGCATCTGTGGCTGGCTGAGTTTATTTCCAGTCTGGAGTACACCAAGCAGCATCAGGAAGGGAGACAAAAACAGACTCATTCCTTTAGTGTTTTTATTGCAGTGTCATGAGCAGATGGCAGCATGAGTTCTGCTGTGGTTGGGGACAAATCAAACAAATGTCAAGCACCAACTTATCTGAGGCTCCCTTCTATAAATCAGGACACAGAGCAGTCTAAGGCCCCAGTACACTGAATAAGGGGCAGCCCCATCACTGATCTGATTGCTCACAAGTTCAGGGCCAAGAGGAAGAGGGACCAAAGTCAGGGCCTTTACAGACAGAGCTGTGAAGAAGCCGGCGCAGGCGACTCCCACAGGCCGCTGGACTCTAAATCTTGAATTAGGTTTCCACTGCTATTTGGCATGGGTGAGCTGGGACTTGAAGCATAATTAATTGCCTCCAAATTGTATCTTTCCTCCCAGCCATCCATTAGTTTGTTCTGGAAGAAAGATAATGACACTTCATGAAATATAGCTGTAAAATTGAGCCTTGTTCATTACAACCCTGGAGTGAGCTCAAAAAAGCAAAAACATTCAAATAATATAGTTTCCCCCAGGGTGAGAATGAATGTAAATGTTAGGTCACTATTGTTGTCTTAAAAGAAAATACGTTTGGGTTTTTTCCCACAATAATGGAATTTTAGAACCTTTCAAATAAACTACTATAATGGAATGCTTTGTTTTAAATTAGAGTTGAGAAGAAGGATTTTTTTTTTTGCCTTTTTTTTTATTAAATCATAGCTGTGTGCACATTGATATGATCATGAGGCATCATACGCTAGTTTCATAAACCGTTTGACATATTTTCATCACACCGGTCTACATAGCCTTCCTGGCGTTTTTTTAGTTGTTGTGCTAAGACATTTACATTCTACATTTACTAAGTTTCACATATATCCTTGTAAGATGCACCGCAGGTGTGATCCCACCAGTCCCCCTCCCTTCCCTCCCTCTCCCCCTTCCCCCATTCTCAGGTCGCAACTGGGTTACAGCTTTCATGTGAAAGCCCTAAACTAGTTTCATAGTAGGGATTGCAAATTATTACATTCATTCTGGAAAGATATAGAGAACACTTAGAGATCTAAAAATAGAACTGCCATTCAATCCTGTAATTCCTCTACTGGGTATATACCCAGAAGACCAAAAATCACATCATAGAGAAGAAGCATCTTATCTTTGCTGAAGTTCTTTTATCCAAGTTATATCACCTTCACAATAGTGAGCATTTATGTTTCATTTAGAGACATTTAGATGTCTCTAAACTTAGAAAAGGTACAGTGAAAATATGGTATTATAACGTTATAGGTCAACTGTCATATACTATATGTGGCCCACCCCAGCACTGAAAACCAATGTCTAGCCAGGAGCAGTGGCTGGTGCCTGTCTTCCTAGCACTCTGGAAGCCCAAGAAGGGAGGATCACTTGAGCTCAGAAGCTCAAGATCAGCCTAAGCCTAGGCAAGAGTGAGACCCCATCTTTTTTTTAAAAAAAAAAAAAAGACTACTAATGCCTTAGGAAAAATTTGTTATATGTTAGAGAAACAGTTCAAGCAAAACAGACAGTTGTCTTGGTTGGAAACAATAGGAAATGTGGGCCCTCCCTGCACGCTGTGCAATAACTTAAATAAAGATTCGCCCAGACAGAAGAGAAGATTAGTAGGACAGTAGAGACCCGGAGCAGGAGCAGCGTGAGACTGCCGGGCTCTGATCGCAGCGTCTCTCCCGACCCAGGCTCCAGACATTCAGGCTCCTGGGCAGACCCTCCCACGCTGAGTCAGGGATGCCCCGTGTGACCAACAGGACAGGGCCGCAGCGACAGTGTGGCCTCTAAGACAGGTCATAAAAGTATTACGACGTCTGGCTTGACTCTCCTGAAGTGACTCTGTGGAGAACTGGTGGCCACACGTTGAGGACACTCGCAGGCCGAGGCCCCACCCATGTTCTCCCTGCGTTTCGCGCTACTGCGCGGTGGCCACGCGGCCCCTGGCACATCGGAGGGGTGAAGAGCATCGGTGACTGGACCAGGCTGCACGACCTGTAACCATCACTGCACAGATCATAGCAGACCGCCAGGGAGAACAATGGAGCAAGTCAGCCCGCCGCCTTCTGCCTCTTTTTACTGCCTGATTGATGTGATTTATGTCCTAAGAGGACACTCGGGAGATTTGGTCTGGATAAAGGATGCAGAAACGGCAAAATGAAAGGATTTCCCCCCAAAGAACCTTGATTCCAAGATCAATCTACAGAACCTGACCATTTTAGTTTTAAAGTGATTATTTAAAAAAAAATTTTTTCCTATTTTCTGCACATGTAAAGACAATTTTCTTAGGCTCTGTCCAGATAAAGAATGTGCACAACAATATACATTCAAATTATTATTATATGTTAACATATATACTAATGATAGTAAATAGTATAGTTAAACTGGGACCTACAGTTTTTCTGAGGCAATTTTCTGAATCGTTATTTTAGTTATTGACAATCTTTAAACTAGAGATTCTTATTTATTGAAATGCCGTCTAAAAACAAATGAGCTATGAAGATATAGGAAGCTTTTAAAGTACTAATTTACAGGCATCCCATGGAAATTTCTTCCCTCTGATGGATGTTTGCCTGATTTTAAAATATGAACAATGAGGTTTTTCTTTAAATCCATATTGCATGAATGAATCCCCACACTACTTCCATCAAATTAATAGCATCATTTTAAAGCCAAATGAACATGATATAAAAAGTACACTGAATTATATGGAAAGGAATGCATTTACAGCTATTTAAATGGGTTTTCATGTGTAGACTATCACTTATTATTGCTCCAAGCTGATAGTAAATAAACTTTTAAGAATTTTCAAGTTATATTTTAGTTTTTTAAAACACAGAGCAAAACAGAAGTTGGGTAATGCTAGCTTATGTGGTTCCTAGTGAGATATAATAAACTAAATATTTTTTAGAAAACTTGAAAAGCTTCAGAACAGAGAAAACAAAGTTTTGTTTTATAAAATGGGAAAGGAAGGCAGTGAAGCTAGGTAAAGATGCATAATAACAGTGCTGCAATAGTGAGCAAGGCTAATATATTTCCCCTCAGGGACCATACATTTTAGTAGAGGGAAAACAATTAAAAAAATAAAGTATTTAGTCTGTTAGACAATGGTAAGTGCTGAAGAGAAAAAAAAAAAAAAGAAAGAAAAGAAAGGGGATTAGCAGTGTCAAGTGGGTAGGACTAACATTTTAGAAGGGTTGCTGAGGAAGACAGGTGAACTCAGAGTGGAGCCCTGTGGGAGGGAACATGGCAGAAATCTGGAACAGCAAGTTCAAGGGCCCTGAGGCAGAAGCATGCCTACTTTGTCCCAGGAATCTCCAACAGGTCACTGGCTGGGCAGAATGAGCAAACTGCAGAATAATAGAAGATGAGGTCAGAGTGGGAGAGGTCAGGTCATGTCAAGCCTTCTTTGTTTTTTTCAATAATCTTAAACGTTTACTGAAATGTATTTGCGTTTCAGTTAATTTCTTTCTATGATGAAGAAGTGCTCTAAGTATGTTTTCTTAGATTCTCTGCTTGTCTAATTGGCATCCATTATCCACATGTCCAAATAAAAGCCAAAGTAGTTTTCATCTCCCTTAAAATCCTACTTTCCTGGGAGTATGAATCATGCGATGAACCCCCCTGCCTATGCTGCCTGTGTTTCACTTTCTGCCTGATAAGGGCTGCCCTCACCTGGCCACTTTCCGCAGCTATAGTAGGATAGTATAACTCTGGCCTACACTTTCCCTCACTCTTTTGCCTCCCAGCGGAACCTGGTGCCTCTCCATGGCCTTGGGTGGCATGGCTTGCCCATCCTTTCAGGAATTGTGAGTACTAAGTTATCTCAGCAGCTTGGCCTCAGTCACCTCCAAAATGAAAATCCCATGTGTGCCTTGAGAGAACAAGTTCATGGAGACTGCATCGTTTGCTGGTGTTGAGGACAGTTGGTATTGCAGGAAAATGAGGCCCAATGGAGAGAAACACCCAAACATCTGTGGAGCCATGGCAGACTAAAGTCTCCAAATGGCCAAGCTCCCAGACTGGCTCTGTCCTTTACCTTTTATCTGCAACCAAGGGGTCCTTGTCCACAGGTCCCCTTCTCATGGGTCAGTCGAATTGAGCTGGAGAAGTTGGGTGTGAGGTTGTACAGAAGTGGAAGAAGCGTCCCTTTAAAGGTCCCAGGAAGTTACATTTCTACAAATTCCTAAGAGCTGAGTCACCATGGGGAGGACTTTGCAGGAGTGTCCTTGGGCTCCTGTGAGAAAACTTTTGTTCTTTCAGAACTTACTTTTCAAGGGTATCTTCTCTCTATATGTTTTTTTGCTCTGGAATGTGGTTTTGCTTGTCTCTACAAAAGTCCCTAAGTTCAGCATTCTGTAGTCACGTATATTATGTGTCATTTTATTGTTGGTTGGGAGCTTGGAAACTTCTAAGAAACTGGCAAAGAGTCTGTGGTTCAATGCCTAAAAGAAACTTCTAAGCCTCTTAAGTTTTATATTTACAAACATTAAGATCTAATCACCCTCTAGCAGTCCATATAGTATTGAAATTCAAAGCAAAGACAAGAAATAGGAAAGCATGCCAAGGCGAGAGGACAGCTGAGCAAAATGGTGGGCTAGGGATAGATCTCATGGGATATAGAAAGCTTCCAAAGAAATGTAACATTTCAGCACTCTGGGACCTAGCTCCTAGTAAACATAGCCTAATAAATAATGCACAGCTTGAGCATTTCCATTAGTACTTCCTTTTCTTGAGGAGGGTGAATATCACAATTTCTAGTTTCCATATTATGCAGTGGCCCAGAGTATCTCAGAATCAGTAAATGATGAAGTTAACTAGTTAATCCAAGTTTAAGTAATTTCATTTCTAGGAGTATAAAGTAAGGTAAAATTCAGAGATGTGGAAAACTTTTATGTATGGTAAATTGATTTCACTGTCATTTATGATAACACAATTAAAAAAAACAAACTAAAATTATGAAAATCTTTACAATGAAATATGAATACATATAGTGATATGAGAAAATACTCAAAAGGCAACATCCACCGATAAAAGCAAACCACAAAGCATGTGTCTGTAAAACGAACCTAATTTTTTTTTTTTTTTTAAGTCATATATACACAGATCACATAACTGGGATCTGATCAAACTGAAAAGCTTCTGCACTGCCAAGAACACAGTAAGTCAAGCAAGAGGACAGCCCTCAGAATGGGAGAGGATTTTTTCAGTTTATATTTCTGACAAAGGTCTAATAACCAGAATCCATAGAGAACTCAAACTTATTAATAAGAAAAGAACAAGTGTTCCCATTTCATTGTGGGTAAGAGACATGAACAAAAACGTCTCTGAAGAAGACAGGCAAATGGCTTACAAACACATGAAAAAATGCTCATCACCTTTAAACATCAGAGAAATGCAAACCAAAACTATGCTGAGATACCATCTAACTCCAGTAAGAGTAGCCCACATCACAAAATCCCAAAACTACAGGTGTTGGCATGGATGTGGAGAGAAGGGAACAATTCCACACTGCTGGTGGGAATGCAAGCTGGTATGTTCCTTTTGAAATGAAATTTAATTCCAAATAATGGCAAATACTATTTGCATAGTATAGAGAGGTGGAGGCACATGGGAGAGGTAATAGTAATAATTACTGGGTTGAAGTTTCATAAACAGATTTTAGGGAAACTGCACTAAAAATTAGGGGAAACACTAGAAATGAGAGCACCATAGAGAAAAGGCCCAGGACTGTGTGTAGAAACTCCCGTCTTTGGATCTTGCATATTATATAGGCAGAATAGACTCCAGCAAGTCCAGTGAAAGTTCAGAGAACTGAACTAATATTGCTGCCTCTCATAGGGGAGACAGAGTTTGCAATTTGAATATAACCACACTAATTTCCTGATTAAAAAAAACAAAACAAAAAACTCAAAACTCTTCAAAGGAACATATCAGAATCCAAAGTTCCTGCAACATACTGTTAGCAAGACACACCCAACATTCCTGAACACACAAATAAACAAGTAAATGCCACTCATTCTCAAAAGAAAAGACAATCTACAGACACAGAGAATGATGGATGCCAGAGTTATCACACAATAGAATATAAAGGAAAATATACTTACTGTGAATTAAAAATAGGAAAACTTATAAATAAAAATGTATTAAAAATCAAATAGAAATTCTATAATTAAAAAATTACATATCCAAATAAAAGATGTATAGGGTGGACTTAACATCAGAATGAACATTTAGAAGAATGACTGAACTTAAAGATAATAGAAATTATCCAATCTGAAAAAAAGAGGGAAAAATATTGGAAGAAAACATGAAAATTCCTTCACCATATACCATTTCATCACCAACAGTATGAACTAAATTTTCTAAAGGCAACTGTGAACAAAAAAACTAAAAAAAAATACAACATGTATTTCATGCGTCTATATGAAATATGTATATTACACATATGCAATTAGAATCAAACTACGGATTATTCTAGATGTATAAATAAGTCATTATATGAAAAATGTACATCTAGAATGATCCATCTTTATAAATGATTCATAGTAATTCATAGTTGAGATATAGCTCTATTTATTTAAAATATTCCTATTTAAAGAGTTTCCAATTTGTTGCCCTTAAAGCAATAAAGCAATCAACATTCTCCTGTATACATGTTTGTGCATATGTATTTCTTACAGACATTTGGAATTGTATTTCTCAAGGTATAAATATTTTTATTGATATATAACACAGACAGAAAAGTACTCAAAATGTAAATAAATGACATTTCAGTGAAAACTCATGTAAATACTATTTGGGTTCACGTTTGGCAATTTGCATTTTTCTAATAATAATTTTTAAAATCAATTTATCAAAGTTGATCAAAATATCTGTTGGTATTCTGATGGAAAAGACATGGAATTTATAGATTAAAGGTAAATAACTAAAATATTTATAATATTAAATTTTCCAATGACTACATAAGTTGTATCTTTCTATTTTTAAGGCCTTTTTTGAGACTTGACTGAAGCAAAAATAATTCACCATATGAAGTTTTAATTTTTTTAAATTTATCTTCAAAAAAATTACACAAATTTAAAGTATGCAATGTGTCCAGTTTTATACCCAAGCAAAACTACCAAATAACTACCAAGCCAATCAAGATATAGACCATCTTTTTCAGCAAAAAAAGTTTTTTTGTTTTTCTTTCAAGTCACCAGTCCCCTCCATCATCACCAAAAGTAACCACTATTCTTATTTATATTGCCATAATTAAGTTTTTCCAGGCATAGGACTTCACATAAATGGAATTATAGAGTCAAAGACAATGTATTTCACTATGTAAAAACCTGAGTAGTTACACCCTTTTATACTTCTACCAGCAATGTAAGAGAGTTCCTGCTGCTTCCTGCCCTCACCAACACTTGCTATTGTCAAGTATTTTTAAGACAGTTATGCTAATGGACGTGTTGTTATAACCTGCCTTCCCTGATGACTGAATATGTTGACCAGCATTTTGTGGGTTTATATACACAAGTATTTATTAACACTTTTTCTCAAGAGTCTAAATCTCAGCTTATTTTAATTTAAAACTTTTTTAAATTGTAGGTATTCAGAATAAAATTTTTTGTCAGATATTTATAATGTTTTCTCACAGATTGTGGCTTGCATATTTAATTACTTAATGGTTCCTTCTGATAAGCAGTGGTTTTTTTTTTTGTTTGTTTGTTTGTTTTGTTTCTGGTTTGTGTCTACTGAGAAAAATGTCCTTTTTGAATACATTTAAGAATTCTAAAATAGGGCGGTGCCTGTGGCTCAAAGGAGTAGGGCATTGGCCCCATATGCCAGAGGTGGCAGGTTCAAACCCAGCCCCAGCCAAAAACTGCAAATAAAAAAGAATTCTAATATAATTAAGATACTATTCTTTTCATTTTAATTTAGGTTTGCTTTATTTAAGTGACTAATGTTTTATAGTTTTCAGTGACAAACTACAAATCTTTGCCGAGAGTAAACTTTGTTTCTTTTTTCCTATTTCATTGATTTCTATTTGCTTCAGATGTAATTTGCTCTTGATTTTTCTATAGTTTTTATTGTAGAAATTTATTCTTTAATTATAAATTTTTATCCTCGGTGAGCAGGGCGCCAGCCCAGGCCAAACTGCAACAAAAAAAAAAAATAGCCGGGCGTTGTGGCAGGTGCCTGTAGTCCCAGCTACTGGGGAGGCTGAGGCAAGAGAATCACCTAAACCCAGGAGTTGGAGGTTGCTGTGAGCTGTGATGTCATAGCACTCTACCAAGGGTGATAAAGTGAGACTCTGTCTCTAAAAAAGAAAATAAATAAATACAAAATAAACTTTTATCCTATTATAATATAAGCTTTTAATCTAAGAACTCTTTTAACTATATCTTAAAACTTTTGACATATTGTAAATTTATTATGACTTCATTCCAAATATTTTTGAAGCCCTTCTGATTTCTTTCTTACCAATGGGTTTTATTGCTTACCTCAGTATTTATTTGGAGTTTCTTTCTAGATATTTTATTTTTATTGTTTCCATCATAATATCACTTTGGTCGGAGGACATATTTTTATAATTTTTTTCCCCATGAAATTTCTCAAGACTTGTTTTGTAACATAGCATAAGACTGGTGATTGTGTATGTTTCAAACTTAAAACAATATGCCTTCTGAGGCTTGTGGATGTCAAATTCTATAAATGTCAATTGTTGGTTGATAATAATCAAATGTATCACTTGTAACTTTTTCTTATTCATTTTCTTAATAAATAGACCTTATTATCCTTATGAAATAACTCTTCATCTCTGATAATATACCTAATAATAAATTCTACTTTATCTAATGTTGATATGCTTGCCCATGTTTTTCCTTTCAACTTATCAATGACTTTATATGCAAAGTTTATTTCCTGTAAAATGCATGCATTTGGATTTTTTCTTGTAAGTCCTGTCTGTATAGGACAGAAATGTTCAAATCTTTATTAGCATTGAGGTGCCATGGAAATCAGCTTCATCTGTATTAAAGCCTGAAAGCTGTTAATTTTGTGACCATTCACAAGTTATTTAATTTTCTAAGCCTCAGTTCTATCATATTCAAAGCAAAGATATGTATATGTACTATAATACAAATGTAGATAATATGTAGAAAGGGCCAGCACAATATCTGGTGTTTTGCAGTAAACAAATGTATTTCATCATGGTTTCTTGACCCCATGAACAGAACTGGTCTCTGCTACTTTTGTATTTATTTCTCTGTTCTATCACTAGCTCATT
Source organism: Loris lydekkerianus (assembly GCA_963574355.1). Classification (NCBI taxonomy): domain Eukaryota; kingdom Metazoa; phylum Chordata; class Mammalia; order Primates; family Lorisidae; genus Loris; species Loris lydekkerianus. The sequence continues at coordinate 11,145 of CAUYPK010159150.1, read as the reverse complement.
CCTGTCTAAAATTTCTCAAATAATTCATTCATAACTTCTTCCTTGGTCCTACAGAGGTCTCATAAAGCAACTCTCCAAACTGGTGTGCCCCTGGCCTGGCCCCGCCTTGACTGCCTCTTTCCCACATGGGTCCACTCTCTGTAGCTCAGCCAGCCACAATCTCCTAACATTCTCCTTCATTTAAGAATTTAATGAATGTTTGCTTGAAAGTTTCACAGATCTTTTCAAAGTTGTGGCACTAATTGTATTTAAAGCTAAAATTTTAGATTCCTCAATGTTCCTGAAGAATTACTTCATTTTTTCTCAAGTCCTCTGGCTTAAGTTACTCTCTCAGACTCATTTTTAAATTTAAAAGAGTATGTATGTGAGATGTACAAAGTGTTTTGATATAGATACACATATTGAAATGATTACAGCATGTTAGCAAATCAACATATCCATCTCCTCATATAATTACCACTTTGCTTTGTTTTTGGTGAGAACACATTTTTCCATATAACATGTCTGACAATTACGTTGGGAGACTCATCCTAGAAAAAGTGGCCTCATTGCTGAATAGCACTATAGTCACCTTTAAAGTAGTTTTCCCGGGAAGATATGCACTGACACTAGCCCCTCGTTCACCCTTTGAAGCAATTTTGGAGCTCTTTTTCTGAAATGGCCCTCATCGTGCTGTCATTGTGCAGGTCTGACAAGCTCATGAACTCATCCTAAAAAAGTACTTTAAAGGATGGACTAGGATCTGGTGTTGGTTCACAGCTTCCCAAGGTCACCTTTGAAGGTGATCACAGTGATATTCGGCAGTAAGTGTGTGTCACTTTTTCTAGGATGAGTTCTTTGAAAAAGAGTTCCAAAATTGTTTTGAAGGGTAGACTGGTTGCTGGTGTTGGTGCATGACTTCCTAAGGGAAATACTTCCAAGGTGACCATAGTGATATTCAGCAATGAGGTATGGAGCACTTTTTCTAGAATGAGTTTGCAAAGTTAATTGTGTCACCTCATACCTGATAGCATAATTAAGTATGGTCATCATGCCACACATTAGATCTTTATGCTCATAGACTCTTAAATGCCACTGAGGGGAACTATATGACTCTATGATCACTTGTTGCATTTCCAAGGCCTTTCAGGGCATCTAAAATATGATACAAGCTCAATAGATGTTTGCTGAGTAAGCAAATGAGGTGAGCTGGGTAAAGGGAATCAGGTATACCACTACCCCCTTTAGAATCTCCATAAACCTCAGCAATGGCACCCAGCATACTCAATATACTACACTTAGGAGTCGATCAGCAACATCCATGAATGACGCTAACAAACATAGAAATTCAGAGGATGCCACCCCATATCTCTCCCCACATCCTAGCACTTATTTGGCTTCTGGTTTCTTTTGTAAAAGTAGCACTCCTTCGCATATAAATGCTGTTATAATCATTTTGCCACTTCTCTTTATAACTTATTTGCATTCTCATGTGTTTTTCTATCATATTATAAGACTTAGTAGATGTATAACAAACAATTACACATTATATTTTAATTATCGAGATCCAGAATGTGGGTAAAACCGAGCACTGTGCTGGATGTTCAGTAATTTGGGCTCTAGTTCTATTTCTCCCAATAACTTGTTTTTCATCCTCAGGGAGGACAGGCTCTGACACATCTGCAAAACTGGTGATTTGAACTAGAACCAAACGCCCCAGGCCTCTCTTCCCTGGGCTCTGCTGGCTGGTGCTCAGACAGTGGGAGGGACACATCTCAGAATGAGACTCTGCTACATTATATGACACTTTTGCCTTGCACAGGGAGGCCTATTGTTAATACTGCCAGCACCTGTGGCATGGCAGACGCCATGAGAAGCAGCAGTCACTTCCTTCTGAAGGACAGAGGCAATGTACATCAAAATCCCATCTCTGGACCATCTGGCTGCTGACAATACCAAACGAATATCCACACTCAATTAAACTGGGCTTCCCTTGGGAAAACGGGGATCCAAAAGAGACAATGTCAAAAGAATTGATGGAATCTCAGTCCTGACACCGCAGAGAGCAGCCAGCCAGGGGAGTCGAGAGAGAAGACATATCCAGTACTGGTGATGGGGCTGTCCCTTTGATGATGTAGTGAGTAGTGTTTTGAGCTGACCTAGTGGAAGAAAAAGGGTCACAGACCAGGTCTGGAGGAATTTGTCTAAATTCTAGAAAATCTCAGGTGTGAGGAGACAGTGAACACCCATCTGAGAGGCTGCAGGTGCAGCCCTTCTCTGGTTCCATAGTGGTCACAACATGGCAAGCAGGAGGCTTTGGGGTTGCTTTGTCTAGTTAATCCACAGGACGTAGGGCCCTGACCTGGTGCAGATACTGATGGGGGACGAGTGGGCCAGCCCCCTAGGTGCCTTGCTGTCTTTGCCTTAAAAGGCTCTGCATTCTCCCAGGAATTTCAGGCCCTGTTAACTACCGAATTAAGGATTTGACGCTGGAACCTATTTAACTTGTAGTTTAAGCTGCACATATATTTATAATACATATAAATTTTATATAGATATAAATGAATATTTGTATCTAAATGTAGAATATAAAATGTTTTTTAATAACGTAAAATGTATGTCTTCAAATTATTTATGCATGTACACGTGTATACATTTAAACATTTAAAGTTCTATTTTTCTCTGAATATTGGATAAAAAAGAGTGGAATTACTTCCAGCTCTTCTTTTCTTCTCTAATCTTCATTTACTACCCCAACCTCAACAGGCATGCCATTTTAGACTTAGACTTTTGTCTTTAGCTCCTTTACCTATAATTGGAATTTTGAGTTTTCTGTATCTAGAGAATTAAGTCATTGGCACTGTATGGAGTCATTACAACAAGGATCCCTGTAAAGAAGGCCCGGCCTGGGGAGACAGTTGATGGACAGAACATCTAAGAGATCAAGACCTGCCTGTGGAAGCTCTCTGGGAGGCTCTGGAGAAGACTGGGCGTGTTTAAACCTACACTATTTCCATGGGGACTATGTGTATCAGGATAATAAGCTTTTGATGACAGGTTAGTTTGGGCCACTTCTGCATGAAAGGGCCAACCAGAATTTATCTTAATGAGTAAATACATGTTAAGTTGTCTTTGCCACTGTAGAAAGAGTATTTTTAATGACTTAAAGCCAGTATAGTATTTGAGCACAGGCATAGCCACTACCTTGGTCATCAGATACCTTCACCAATTTGGGATTAACACTGTTGGTAGGACATTTTGCTCTCCTGGGAAGATCTAAGAATCAAAGAAATCTTAGGTGCTAGCTCTGGTTCTGAAAGTTGAGGTCCATCACTTGCACTCTGTGACAGCATTTCCCAATTTGTACGGCACAGGATAAAAGTTTACCGACAAAAGGTAGTCAGAAGACTTCAAGTGTAGATAAAGGGTTGTGGTTAACATTGTAAGTCCAGCTTCCCTGAAAGGAGCTGACCCAAGGGCATGCTTTGTGAGAGCTTTTTCCTCATCCTGTGGTAGGCATGCCCATTGCATTAGCCCCGCTGACTTCCATCTACAGCAGAACCTCCATAGCTGCCTTCCCTTCTCTGACCACCCTTCACCTCCCTTCACTGACCACCTCAAGTTGGCCTAATTTTCATAGACTGGACATGCACCATGTGTACATATCAGTACAGTAGGCCTAGTTCCTTATTTTGGCCACCTCAGTATGTTGACTGGTTTATTACAATCCCTCAGTTGGCCAATTTACAAAGGTTCTACTGTATTCCTTTGCTCCTAAGGATTCTAACTCTGTAGGGCAGGAAAGGTTTAAATATCCTTTTTGCTGTCTCAAGAGTTTCAGTGTATACAAACATAGCCAAAAATCCAGTTTTCAGGTCGCTCAAAACATTGACATCCCTTACGGTATTTTCTTGGGAATAATTTTCATTCCCTTAAGAGTTGATGTCACTGAAACCCGAGCCAATGAATGGCTCTATTTTTCGGGGAAGAGGTCTGTCAGTAACTTCCCCACTAAGATAGGGAAATAGGCATTATTTAAAATTTTATTGAATTTATTTAAGAATACAGAAGATTTCTTGGAAAATGGCAACAACAACAACAACAACAACAAAACAATGCCAGTGTGTCCAGCTCTGCTGTTGCAAATGTCGGCAGATTCTGAGCCAGTCGCTTCATTTCTTGGGGACTCAGTCTATACATTTGTAAAATGAGAGTGTTGAACTCAAATAACTCTGAAATTTCCCAGCTGCAGCATTCAATGCTTCTATGTGTTCAGGATTTGTTGATGTTTTAAATAATATTACTTCATTCCCAGAGGCTCCCTGATCTGCTATACCTCTCCCTCCAGATTCCTCCACAGATAAATAGTTCCAGGTGGGATTCGTTTAGATTTATTATTATTATTTTAATAGCTACCATATATCCTGTGCTTACTATGTGCAGAATATATATTATCTGACATAATCCACATGTAACCCAAGTATTAGCCTACTCGTTGCCTTTCCCTGTATCTTGGTAATAAGAGTTTGTCTTAAAAATGTATCTTGCTCCTCCCAGCAGAGGCTGATTTGGTTTGCACACTCCTCCCGGCTGCTCTCAGCTAAACTTGCATTTTACTTATGGTGCTACCAACCATTGCCTGAAATTCTGAAATTCAGAGACTCTGACCTCCCTCAGGAGGTGATGCTGCTTCTACTGTGATGAGCCAGGTAATGTGGAGAGATACTTTCCTTTCCTCTTGTATGTGTTAATTCCTCCCGTGACTCCATGTCTTTTTGTCTGTAAGAGACAGTATTATAGACCTGGAGATAACTATACAATGGCAAAAATAATAACTTAAAACTGAATGTAAAATATGACTGGACTCAAGCCCAGAAGAAAGGACAGTAAATAAATGGAGGGCAGATGGATGAATGGATGGACAGTTAAAGTAGCTCCTTCTCCTTATCCTACTCTACAGGAAGCAGCCTGTCCACACTTCTGTTCTCATTCTCCAGAGTCCCTCCTCAAAATTATTCAAAGCCTCTCCTTTCTCATGGGAGGTCTGAGATTTTCCTTTTTCATTCTTCCTGTGGTTTTCTTAACTATAACATTTACACACATCTCCCAACAACAATATTGGGAGTTAGATTTACACACATCTCCCAACAACAATATTTTCTACATGGAAAACAAGGAAACAGTCCCTCCCCCCCCCCTTCCCAAATGTAGCATACTCTACACAGATTTCTTGATCTACAATGGAAGTAGCACTTTCCATTATTGCATGAGGTCTGACAATTAAGTTTGCACATTCTTCCTAGAAAAAGTACTACAATGCTCAGTGCTGAATATCACTAGGGTGACCTTTGAAGGACTCTCCTTGAGAAGTTATGCATCAATGACAGTGTGTAGTCCACCCTTTGAAGCAATTTGGGAACTCTTTTTCTGGAATGGCTGTCAGAGCTGTCCTTGTATGGGGTTTGACAATGAAGTTCATAAACTCATACTAAGAAAACGTGCTTTTGTATGGATTAAGGTCAGTTTTTCTTTGTCCTTCCTTCTAATATGCCCAGTGTATAAATATGAATGGGTGCAAAATAGTGCTGATATTCTTCTTCAAAGCACAAAACCATTTTTAAATAAGTAGTTGCCTTAAAGTATCCAACTACTAAGAAGCAGTTTTGAAATCAAAGTCTTTCTTCGCTTTGAATCAAGTCATTCGTGGACCAAATATCCTCTTCAGTTATCTCTATAAGGCCAGATGTGGCAGTGAACGGATTTATTATTTCCCCTGTATCCACTGCAAATTCCAAAGAATTTGGGGGAAGGTTTGGCTTAGGTTGCCCCCAAGTCATATTTACAATGAGCTTTAAGGTAGCAATGATGGTTCATGTGTTAGGAAACTGAGGCCGAAAGAGTCAAAATGATACAGCAAGACCATATGTATGTTGAATAGAATTGCACAGATTCAATCAGAGTTAGTGACAGGGTGAAGTCCATTTGCTACAATCAAAGAGTTCGCATTGTTCAGGGTACACTTTTATTTCAAGAATGGAGAGAATTTCTTCGTCTCTCTTTGCTTTCATCTGGTGTCTTATTTTCTGCTCTTTTATTTTATCAAGTCCTGGGTTAATGCTGCTTTATCATGCTAACAAGATTAAATACCTTTGTGTTTGCCTTTTTTTCTCAGAAAGGATTTTTTGTTTTTATTGTTGAGGATTCATTGAGGGTACAAAGAACCAAGCTATATCTCAAAAAGGATTTTTTAAAAATTATATTCTGTTAAAAGAATACTAGGATTTAACCAACCATCAGATAAAAGACGCTTTTGAGAAGGGACAGATATGTATCGTCCAAATTAAACCTGCCCTTTCTGCTTTTATTGAGAAACCACGATTCACCTCACTAAGTTCACTTTAATATTTCAGACAAGAGACTTGGTCCTTGGATCGACAGCTAGGATATTCCTGCTTATTGTTTATTGTGGCACTATTTACGTACAGCATGAGGCTGTATGAATTTTGACAAATGTTTATACCCCCCTAATGCCACAGAAATCAAGGTACAGAACATTTCTGTCTCCCCTCAAACAATCCTTGGGCCACTTCCCTGTCAGTATTCTTTTCCCAAAGAGGCTGTTGCTCTGATTTCTGTGTCCGGAGATTATTTTTGTCTGTTCTTGAACATCATACAAATGGCATCATATAATATGAATTCTTTTGTGTTTGGTTTATTTAACACAACCTTTGAGGTTTATCTATATTTTTATTTTTTGCCTTTATTGTTGAAAGATTTTCTTTGAGAAGTTTTATAATTTTATAATTTTAGGTCTTCAATTTAGGTATATGATTCATCTCGAATTGATTTTCAAGCATGGCATAAGAAAGGGGTGATGATTCATTTTTTTTTTTCCCATAAAGATATTCAGGTATTCTAGCATCACATGTTGAAAAGACTTAGATTAAATAGGATCATTTCGTAAATCAATTAACTCCATAGGTATGGATCTATTTTTAGGTTCTCTATTCTGTATGATGTGTCTCTCCTTAGACCAATAACTAATTGGCTAATTTTATGCTGTGTGCTGAAATAAGGCAATGTAAATTTTCTAACTTTATCTCTTCAAATGCTTTGGTCATTCATATGGAAATGTGCATTTTCATACACATTTTAGAAGTCACTTATCAATTTTGACAACTACATCTGCTTGGACTTCCTTGAGATTGAATCTATAACTTTAGATAAGGAGAAACATAATAATTACAATATTAAATAGTCAAATCAATGGGCATGGGGCACATCTCCATTTGTTTAGATCTTTTATTTCCCTACACATAGATATCTTACACATATTTTATTAAATGTATTTCCAGTTACTTGAGTTTTTGTCTATTATAAATATTATGTACTTAATTTAATTTTCTATTTAATTATTGCTTACGTATAAAAGTACTTCTACTTTTAGCCAGACACAGTGGCTCACTCCTGTAATCCTAGCACTTTGAGAGGCTGAGGTGGGTGGACTACTTGAAATCAGGAGTGAAGACCAGCCTCTGAGCAAGAGCAAGACCCTATCTGTACTCAAAAAAAAAGAAAGAAAGAAAGAAAGAAAGAAAGAAAGAAAGAAAGAAAGAAAGAAAGAAAGAAAGAAAGAAAGAAAGAAAGAAAGAAAGAAAGAAAGAAAGAAAGAAAGAAAAAACTAGCTGGCCTTTGTAGCATGAGCCTGTAGTCCCAGCTACTTGGAAGCTGAGGCCAGACAGAGGATCACTTGAGCCCAAGAGTTTGAGGTTGCTATGAGCTATGATGCCATGGCACTGGAGAGAGAGAAAGAGAGAGAGAGAGAGAGAGAGAGAGAGAGAGAGAGAGAGAGAGAGAGAGAGAGAGAGAGAGATACTTCTATGTTCATTCCAGATTTTTTTAAATTCTTTATTAAATCATAACTGTGTACAGTAATGCATTTATGGGGTACAATGTGCTGATTTGATACACAATGTGGAATGCTTACATCTAACTGATTAACATAACCATCTCCTTGCTTACTTATTTGTTGTGGCAAAAACATTCATATTCTATTCTTAACAGTATAAAAATGTGTCATTGCATTATGCACATTAGGTTGGATCCTCCCCCAAACCCTCCCTCCTCCTGGCCTCCCCCATCCCTTCCCCTCTCTTTTCTCTTACCTTCTTTCTGGAATTGTTATGTTTTACCATTCCTATGAATGTGTAGGTGATTACATACTGATTTCATAACAGTATTGAATACATTGGATACTTTTTTTCCGTTCTTGAGAAACTTTATTAAAAAGAATATGTTTCAACTCCATCCAGGTAAATATAAACGATGTGAAGACTCCATCTGTTTTTATGGCTGCATAGTATTCCATGGTGTATATGTACCACAATTTATTAATCCATTCATGGGTCCATGGGCACTTGGGCTGTTTCCATGTCTTGGCAATTATGAATTGGGCTTCAATAAACATTCTGGTGCAAATGTCTTTGTTGTAAAATGATTTTTGATCATCTGGGTAAATACCTAGTAGGGGAGATTGCAGGATCAAACGGTAGGTCTACTTTTAGTTCCTCAAGTATTCTTCAAACTTCTTTCCAAAAAGGCTGTATTAGCTTGCATTCCCACAGCAATATGGAAATGTTCCCTTATCTCTACATCCATGCCAACATTTGTAGTTTGGGGATTTTTTTTATGTGGGCTAATCTTACTGGAGTTAGATGATATCTCAAAGTGGTTTTGATTTGCATTTCTCTGATGATTAAAGATGGTGAGCATTTTTTCATGTGTTTGTAAGCCATTTGCCTGTCTTCTTCAGAGAAATTTCTGTACGAGTCTCTTGCCCCCAAAGAAAAGGGGTTATTTGTTTTTTTCTTATTGATTAGTTTGAGCTCTCTGTGAATATTTTTTAGATTATTTTCATATTCCTTGGACTTTTACATTTCCAATCATGTCATGTACAAATAAAGACAATTTACTTCTCCTTTTAAAACTTCTAATTCTCCTAATTCTTATGTTTTGTGCCTGGTCCCTCCCTCCCTTCCTTCCTTCCTTCCTTTTTCTTCCTTTTTATTGCATTCTAGCCTTTCCCATGCAGTGTTGCACAGAAGTGGTGAAAGCAGAGATATTTGCCTTTCTCTTAGAGGGTTCAACAGTTTGGGTTAAAGTATGACATGGAGGCCATTTTACCAGACTAGAAAGTTTCCTTCTATTTATAGTTTTCTAAAAAGTTCTTTATATTGTAAGGATGAATAAGTGTTGCCTTATATTAAATATTTTTATTTATATATCATTTATATTAAATATCAATTACATTGAGATGATAACATAATTTAATTCCTTTATATTAATATGGTAAAGTACATTCATTCTCGAATGTGAGACAATTTTGCATTCCAGAAATAAACACTCCCTTGTCATGATATAGCATTCTATTTCTTTTGGTGTTCTACTTTATTTCCTCTAATAAATTTTTTGTCCATGGCTTTTCTTCTTAAGTAATTGCTTCCACAATTACAATATATATGTGATATATACAATATGTGACACATACAATATATATGTGATAATTTAAATCACAGTCTACCTCAAACTTCACAGTTTCAGATATTTATGACAATATATTTCCAATTACTACCCTTTGTCCTTTATAGTCTTGTTAGCATATATTTTAATTGCAAATATTTCATAAATCCATGTATTGTATTATTTTTTTTTTCTCTTTCTCTTTTAGATGTAATAAGAACTATTTTTTTTTTTTTTTTGGCAGTTTTTGGCCGGGGCTGGGTTTGAACCTGCCACCTATGGCATATGGGACTGGTACCCTACTCCTTTTAGCCACAGGTGCCACCCAATAAGAACTATTTTTAAAATTTTTTAAATGTACTCTTTTTGATGTTCCTTGTTTCTTATAAAGTTGAAATTTTTTTATCGGATATCACTGCCCTTAAACCTATAGAAATTATTTTAGCATTTCTTTTAGGGTAGTTTTTCTGGAGATTAGCTTTTTCAGCTTTTGTCTGTCTGAAAATATCTTTATGACCCCATTCATTTTGAAAGACTGACACAACAGTCAACTTCTTTTCACACATTAAAGAAGTCATTCACTGTCTTCTGGCTTCCGTTATTTTTGGTGAGAGGGTGTCTTCATTCTTACCTTCTCTGTGTTTGTGTGTACATCTGGGGTTTCTTTTTCTTCCCCTGACTACTTTAAGTTAACGTTTTTAATCTTTGTTTTTCCACAGTGTGAATATGACATGCCTTTGTATAAGCTTCATCCTGTCTTGGAGTTTTCTAAGCGTTTGGATGTATCATCTGTAGGATTATTATAATTCCATTTATATATTCCTAGATTTTATTTGCTAATTTTTAATTACAAATCTCCTAATTTCCTCAAGTACTAAGTTTAACTGTTGGTACCTCTGACATTCCATTTTGATGCTTCCCATTTATTTTATTTTATCTTTTCCTGAGTGGCAGAATGTATTTTGTTGTTATTTACTGTTTCATCACGTCAAGGCTCCCTTGTGGTACACCGGCAGCCACACCCTCTCCCTGCTCCCGCCTTCCCGCCCTGTGGCAACCATTAACATGTTTATGAATAAGACTATTATAAACATGCCTGTGTTGTCATCTTCTTTGTAAGAAAGTGCCAAATTGCCTTCCAAAGTGTCTGTGACATTTTGCATTCTCACCAGAATGAGAATTTCAGTTGCTTTAATTTTAGTCATTCTGATTGGAGTATAGTATTATCTGTTACTGTATCTGGCATTTCCCTGGTGACAAATAATGTTGATCATTTTTTCATGTGCTTATTTCCATTTGAGTATCTTCTCTGCTGAAGTGGCTCTTAAAAATCTTTGCCCATTTTAATATTTAGTTTCCTGTTTCCTTATTGTTAAGCTGTAAAAGTTCTTTGTATATTTTGGAGCTGAACCCTTTAGCAGATGTGTGGTTTGCAGTGACTTTCAGAATTAGTCATTGGTTGTCCCCTTCCTTCTGTCAGCAGTATCTTTTGTAGAACAGAAGATTTTAATCCTCACCAATGTGAGAATACACTTGTAGTGCATCTTATAATGGTATATGTGAAACTTAGTAAATGGGGAATGTAAATGTCTTAACACAATAACTGTGAAATTGCCAGGAAGGCTATGTTAACCAGTGTGATATAAA